>CM062103.1:233500-294190 GCA_031163375.1 Conogethes punctiferalis | reverse complement strand
GTCTACGTTAGGTACCGAGAGCTGGCACCGACTTCAAAAATAAGTGATAATTGTAATATTTAAATAATTATGTATTAAGGATAGAATTACTTACGTTATTTATCGCTTTTAGTTTTAGTCGTTTGTGTTTTTTTTGAAGTCGGTTTAATTTTTTTTTATTCTTTTTTTTTTAAGAGGGGAATGCATTAGGCACCTTCATGCCGTCTCCGGGGGGGAGGCGGCATGGTGTGTGGGACTCACACCTCTCAAAAGGGAGGGCATACCCACTAAACCCCCCTGTGTAGCGCCGAAGCATACGGCCATATCCCTGCATGCCCTGGCCAGCCGCAGATGATAAGCGGCCGGCACTCCTGGTCCGGGGAGGGCAAATACCCCTACCCCCGGATCCGGGGAGCAGTAGAGTGCTCCCCGGGCGGATCTCGTGCAACGGTGTGGCTGCACCCACCACACCGTTACGCCCCTCCCTTACATATCCCCTATCCTATCCTAGACATTAGACATAATAATTAATTAACACAAAGACGTACAGACACCAACTAAAGTGTAACACTCCCGCCGATATGCTAATAGTCTCCCGAGGGAACAGCGGGAAGTTACGCCGGCCTATAGTTGCGGAACTAGTCGGACTAGACTAGTTACGACTTAGCTAATGTGTTGCCTACTATGCCCTCCCGAAGGAACAGAGTCTGTATTGAAATTACTAAATAGTATGAAACAAAGTCGTTTCATTAGCGGCCTATCATATTTTTTTATTCAAAATGAGTTTGCGCTTGACTGCGATTCGCCTGATGGTAACCGATATCGTAGTCTACGATGGAACGCGCTCACCCAGCAAAAACCGGTTCACTCTCGCCTTGAACATCGGAAGATTATATCTCTCGGGGAACAAGGAGCCCGGCAAAGAGTTCCATAGCCACTGCTGGACATAGGCCTCTCCAGTTGTTCGCCACTTAGGTCAAACATCTGGAGGATATACCCATAATCGCCACGCTGGGCATGCGGGTTGGCTATCGCAGGGCGTAGCTCCTCGCTCCGGTGACACTGCTGCCCGTCATCGGCCTATAGTATTTAGCTACGCCTTCAATCGTGATGGTTATACCGCCACCAGTCGGTTCGCCAGAGCCTCGTTTGTTGTTCGGCAGGATGCACCACGGGCAGGTGCACGGGATGGCTTGGAGTGAAAAGTTGATAGGTCGTTCCCTTCACAAGGTACATATACATTTATACACAATGCATGTAAAGATAGGTAAAGTATTTTCAAAAGGAAATAAATGAGGAATACACCCTATCAAATTAGTCATACATTCTCAACAGCGTATTCTTTTGTTTCTCTATTGTCTTAACTAATATTATAAAGCTGAAGAGTTTGTTGTTTGTTTGTTTGAACGCGCTAATCTCAGGAACTACTGGTCCGAATTGAAAAATTCTTTTTGTGTTGAATAGACCATTTATCGAGGAAGGCTTTAGGCTATATAACATCACGCTGCAACTATTAGGAGCGAAGAAATAATGGAAAATGTAAAAAAAAACGGGGAAAAAATAACTATTCCACGCGGACGAAGTGGCGAGCACAGCTAGTATCCTATAAGAACATTGTCTGAAAATGGCAGTACTGTATTGTATTGCATCCTTGATGCACTCGCGTGCAGCTCAAACGATCTAGCGATCGTCCCTGTGCATAGCTCCAACGTTCGCCGACGATGTTGCAGCGTCATGGACGATCAATTTGTCTGTCTGTTGGGTCGTAGTTTAAACTGTTTCGGATTAATGAATAGAATACGTATATAGGAACGTTTTCTACTTAAATTGCAAGCGTAATGCGAGCTTCCTTGTAAAGCGAAGGTCTATTTTCTGTAAACCTTCTTTCTATTTTTCCTTTTATTTATGCGAGAGGCGGTAGACGAACAAGTGTGATGCCTCATGGCAACAAAAAAAAAGTATACAAGTAAGTTTATCAGTTGTCTAGTAGCCATAGTACAAGCTTCAGCTTAGTTTGGGGCTAGGTGGCGCTGTGTGGCCCAGCGTGGCATGTGTTGGGTTATTTATTTTATTATGTTTTTTATCTATCAAAATAATGTACTACGACTTTGCAGAACATATAGTTATCTACAAAAATGTCTACCTGTTTTAGTTACGTCGCAATAATCTTAAATACTCGATGCGAGTCGGGCGGGTCGCTAGTCCAAAGTAGAGCTAAAACTAAGGTCCAACAGACGGACAAATTGATCGCTCATGATGCTGCAATACGCGCTACAAACGAGCGCTCGTGTAATCCAATTGCAGCGCATACAGACGGTAGCGAAGGCGCTGCGACGATGCACCAGAATTGTTCGGGCTCTATTCGAGCTCATTGGGGAGACAATATTGTAGGGACATTTTCAGATATGTTGTTACAAAATAAATGAAAGTAAAGAACTACACCGGCTCGATGGCTCATTTGGTAGTGACCTCTGCCTTCTAAGCCAAGGGTCGTGGGTTCGATTCCCGCACGGTACAAACATTACTGTTCATGAATATGTCTGTTTGTATTGGTCTGGGTGTTTTCATTTTAAAAAGACCAAAAATTACAAAGATTTAGTCCTCTAAAGTTACGTGTGACGTCACTCCTCGTGGCATTTTTCCGCAAGGGGTGACGTCAAAGACCCCCACTCCTAAATTTTGATGCCTTGTATCTTTGTTATTTTTTGTTTAATCGAAAAAAGAAAACGTTCGTGTCTAAAGACGGACTATATATTATTACTAGCTGTGCCAGCGGCGTCGCACGCGTGGATATCGGGTTTCTAAGATAACGGACTTCCATAAAATGGTGCCTAAATTTTAAGTTAGACCTCTAGCAATATATTGGTGAAAACCGCATTCAATTCCATGTAGAAGTTTTTGCGTGATACGCGTTCAAACATACGTTTTCCCAACACTTCCCTTCACTGCTCTGCTCCCATTGATCGTAGCGTGATGAAAAGTATACTATAACTGCACAGAAGTATGAAGACAAATTGTGCCAAGTTTCGTTAAAATCCGTTCAGTAGTTTTTGTTTCTATAACGAACATACATACAGACAGACAGACAAAAATTTTACTGATTGCATTTTTGGCATCAGTATCGATCACTAATCATCCCCTTATAGTTATTTTGAAAATATATTTAATGTACAGAATTGACCTCTCTACAGATTTTATAGAAATAACCCAAGACATGCCACGCTGGGCCACACAGCGCCATCTAGCCCCAAACTAAGCCGAAGCTTGTACTATGGGTACTAGACAACTGATAAACTTACTTAGATACATTTTTTTTTGTAAATAAATACATAATATACAATATACATAGAAAACACCCAGACCAATACAAACAGACATGTTCATGCACACAAATGTTTGTAATGTGTGGGGATCGAACCCACGACCCTTGGTTCAGAAGGCAGAGGTCACTACCAATTGAGCCACCGAGCCAGTCAATAGAAGAAGATAATGTGTGTATTTTGACCCTGGAAAAAACCCTATTAAACAAAGGATGTTCATGGTCTATCTCCTGCTTCCGTTTCTTTATGCGAGCTACCCTCTACCTCTCGCCAAAATCAAAAATACCGTTTCAGCCTATTTCTAGCTGAATGAATAACACACTAAGCTTGTTACCCGACAAACGTACAAACAGATTGTACAATTGTTCCATTGAATCTAGACAGTCTCTTGTGCACTGAAATTGGATTACACCCCGTCCTGTATTACGAAATGTGCTAAAGCGAATTTACAACTTCTGTTCATCAGAAGCAAGACCGATTCGTGTAGCTTAGTTTAGTTAGGTTATTATCTTAGTTTAGTTAGCGCATATTGTTTTTTTTCGTCGGAATTAAGTAACTCAAAATGTATGTCACGCTGCGCCACACAGCGCCACGTAGTCCCAAACTAAGCCGAAGCTTGTACTATGGGTACTAGACAACTGATAAACTTACTTGGATACTTTTTTTTTTTGTAAATACATACATTACATATTTTACATAAGAAAACACCCAAACTAATACAAACAGACATGTTAATTCACACAAATGTTTGTACTGTGGGAATCCAACCCACGACCCTTGCTTCAGAAGGTAGAGGTCACTACCAAATGAGCCATCGAGCCACATTTAAGCATATATCTGTGGCATCTTCGTTGTTCTGATACCTATAACACGAGTGTTCAAACTACTTAATTTGGGATCTGATCAATGTATGTGATATTATGAAAATGAAAAAATATTTATTCAATATCTTTACGTTAGCAAAATATTGTCCCTTTAAGTCTAATACCTACTTGTGTTTGGAGACCCTTACAATAGGCTCTTTCATTGGCGGTGACTGCACATCGGTGACTTTAACAGCCACCATACTTCCTGGGGCTACACAAAAAATAACCGAAACGGTGAGGAGCTCCAGGCTTGGGCAGAATTGAACAATAAGCACATAGTCCATGATCCGAAGGGGCGTAGCACATTCAGGTCGGCAAGATGGCATAGCGATACCAATCCAGACCTCTGCTTTGCCTCCGAGGATCATCAAGGCGTTGCACTCCCCGTTACCAGGAAAGTGCTATATAACTTTCCACGAAGCCAGCATAGACCGTCACTTATTACGGTTGGTATCCAAATACCTCTCGTAAAGTCTATCCCCCGGCCGCGGTGGAATTTCAAGAAGGCTAATTGGCGCTTGTTTTCTCAGAGCCTGGATGCTACCCTCCGCTTTATTAAGCCTGAAGCTGCCAATTACGGCCGGTTTGCAAAGGCTGTGACCGCTGCAGCTAAACGCTCTATCCCGCGAGGATTCCGCAGGGAGTATGTACCCGGTTGGTCCCCTAGGACCCAGAGGGCCTATGAAGAGTTCCTACTGGATGAAGATCCTGAAGCAGCCCAAGACCTACTTGCCTCACTCGACGAGTCGCGTCGCTCAAAGTGGGTATCCTGCGTTGAGAGTATGGACTTCACTCATTCCAGCAGGAGAAGTTGGTCGGTTCTTCGCAAACTTGGTGGTGCCCCACAGCATGAGCAGAAGACACCAACTATTCAGCCTAAAGAAATAGCAAAGCGAATGAAGTCACTCACAACAGCGGCAAAATCAGATCGAACTTCAAGTAAACAGGCTCGCAATCAGCTCAACAACTTCCTCAAAAAGCTGGGAACGATGGAATCCATTTGTAAACCATTCGAGATGTCCGAACTAATCGCATCACTGAGATCACTGAAACTGAATAAGGCTTCTGGTTCTGACGAGATCTACCCAGAGATTTTGGTAAATTTAGGCCCACTGGGAAAGGATTGGCTGTTAAGGTTCTTTAATAACATCCAAGAAACCTGCCTCCTCCCCGATGCACTTAAGAGGTCTAAAGTTATTGCCATCCTTAAACCTGGTAAGTCTCCGGAGGAAGCGGCCAGTTACAGACCAATATCTCTTCTTTCCATATGTTACAAGCTCCTGGAACGGTTGATTTATAATCGGATCTACCCCGTCGTGAATCCCTGTATACCACCTGAACAGGCCGGATTTAGGGGACACCGAAACTGCACAGACCAAGTCCTGGCTTTGTCGTCACATATCGAAGCGGGCTTTCAACGAGGGCTAAAGACCTTCGTGGCCTTCGTTGACCTGAGTGCTGCCTATGACACGGTCTGGATAACAGGTCTGTTAAACAAAGTTGCTGGCATAATCCCCTGCCGGAAAACAATTGCCCTATTAAAAGCGCTGCTTGGGCCCCGCTACATCAAGGTTTGCCTTGGTGAGAAGCGGAGCGGTTACAAGCTGCTTAGAAATGGACTTCCGCAGGGTTCTGTTCTGGCTCCCCTTCTATTTAACCTCTACATCAGCGATCTTCCTGAAACAGAATCTATGAAATTCGCATACGCCGACGACCTGGCTCTAGCCTTCCAGGCAAAATCGTTCGAGGAAGGGGAGGAAATCCTAACGAAGGATCTCATGATAATGGGCAACTACTACTGTAGATGGCGTCTCTGCCCCAATCCGTCAAAGACTGAAGTGTCTGCTTTTCACCTCACAAACTGTCTGGCCGAGACCAAACTTAACGTGGAGTTTTGTGGCAAGCGAGTGAAACATAACTTCACTCCTAAATATCTGGGCGTAACCCTGGACCGTTCATTAACGTTCAGGCAACACATAGAGACGACTGCGCAAAAACTTAAGACCAGACTTAACATTTTAAAGTCTTTGACGGGCACTAGTTGGGGAGCCAACGCTTCCGTCCTCCGTACGTCTGCAATAGCCCTGATGTACTCAGTGGCTGAATATTGTGCGCCTGTATGGTATCGCAGTGCACATACGCACAAGATCGACACCCAACTACATGAAGCCATGCGAACTATCACAGGACTGGTCAAATCCACCCCCCTACCATGGCTTCCTGTTTTGGCGCACATACCTCCACCAGAACTGCGCAGACGTCAGGCGGCGGCCAATGAGTGGAAAAAGAGCTGGCAGGATATAAACGGACATCCGATGCCGATCCGCAAGACACTCGACGACCTGCCCCCCGACCGCCTGATCTCGAGATCCCCAATCTGGACAGACAGAAGCCTTCACACGGACTATGACCTTCAACAAGAATGGCGACAATCTTGGGACGCATTTCAACATCACCCGTGGAAGGATCTAGTACCGGACCCTACTATTAAGCCCCCCGGCTTTGACAGCTGCCGCATCGTATGGTCTAGGGTTAACCGGTTCAGAACTGGACACGGAAAATGCAACCACCATCTCCACAAGTGGGGTCTCAAAAACGCGCCGGATTGTGATTGTGGGGCTCCTAACCAGACCACCACACATATCGTAGATGATTGTCCTCTCCGGCGATTTCCTGGCGGAATGTGTGAGCTCCATGAACTCACTCCGGCTGCGATAGATTGGCTTCGCCAATTGGACATTGACTTGTGAGGACTTGAGCACACAAAAGCCATACGACATGATGATTGGCGGTGACGACCGGGGATTTTTTAGTAGGTATTCTCCGTCTCGCTTCCATCTAGAGGCGGAGTGAGTCCCACATAACCTGCTCCTTCCGCGAGCAGCAGGTATGCGTAAATATGCATTTTTACCCGATGAAACAAAAAAAGGCTCTTTCTTACAATAGGTAATCCAAAAGACGCTTAACAAAATTGCTATAAATACTTTACCTGTAGAATCTGGAATAATACTCGTAGTACAGATAAGATATTCAAAGCTGTATGCAAATAGAATCTGTAAGCTTTGATTTCGAAAGGGTAGAGCTCTTTCTAAAGATACAGACGGCTTTATAGAATGCTCTCTGTAGGTAAATGCAATGATACCATTTGTAAAACGAACTTTATAAATAGATCTGTTGGATATATATCATCTTCCACTGTGTTTCTTTTTGAACACTCACCGCACATAAATGTGCTCTCTGCATGACCTAAAGGTTAACTGGTAGAGAATGCTCCTAGCATTAAGTTCGCCTTTTGTACCATTTTGTGCAATAAAGTATAAATAAATATATTCCTTTAGAAAGAATGGGGAGGATCGCGCAGTGAAGCGATCGTACGTGGGACGGCCGAGTGGTACACGGCCGGTTGGCCGTCCCAGGTATCGCTGGGCGGATGAAGTCAAAAAGGACTTGCGTGAGCTCTGTGCGGACAGCTGGCAGGAGGTTGCGCAGGACAGACCTATATGGAGGTGCTTATTATTGGAGGCCAAGACTCAGCTGGGGTCATTGCGCCGATCTAGTTAGTTAGTTAAATATATTCCATTGCATAAAATGCTATATCATTGATGTACATAAATCTAGGCGCTTTTGTCAGTGAAAGTGACAAAAATGAAAACATATCACCAACCAATACCACGAATGTGTCGCCGAGTGTACGAGAGTCGACAGCCGGAAAAATATTTTTTTTCTAGAGAGGAATGCATTAGGCACCGTCATGCCGCCTCCGGGGGGAGTCGATATGGTTAGTGGGACTGTGCGGAAATCGAACCCACGACCCTTGGCACAGAAGACAGAAGCCATCGAGCCAGACGTTGTTCGGCTGGAAGCACCACGGGTTGGTGGGTTGGCTTGGAGCGAAAAGGTTGTTAAGGTTATACATAGGTCGCTCCCTTCCATCGTAAATAATTGTATGTACATTGCTAGACAAAGTTGACTATTCTTTCTACCTTCTATTTACCCATTTCTGTTCTTATTGTCTCTCATTGGTATTCACTTGGAAGGTTCTCGAGTGTGTGGGGGTTTATTAAAAATTCCTTCGTTTCTAATCCCCCCTCTTGCAATCGGTAACACTTCAATGAGACGGCTGGATAGTTCAGGGACCTTTTAAGAAGAAAGACTATTCGTTTACATCCTACTAATATTATAAACGCGAAAGTTTGTTTGGATAGATGGATGGATGTTTGTTCCACTTTCACGCCAAAACTACTGAACGGATTTTAATGAAACTTTACAGGAATATAGTTTGTACATCAGATTAACACATAGGCTATGTTTTATACGAATATTCACGCGGGCAGAGCCGCGGGCAGCAGCTAATCATAAATAAAAGCCACACAGCGCCACCTAGTCCCCAATTAAGCCGAAGCTTGTACTATGGGTACTAGACAACTGATAAACTTTCTTAGATACTCGTACGTTTTTAGTTTAATTTTTTAAGTAGCACAGAATGGCTTCCGTACTCCTAATGGAAAGCGGAAGAGAAGCCCAAGTCGCTGTGACAACAGGCAAGTAACTGGTCAGTTACCTGCCAGTAGCCGTTGTTGTCATCGCCGTGCCGGCCGCACCCTAACCCCCCACGAGCTCCTGAAACCCTCGCCGGCAGAAACACGACCCGGAGGTCATTTGGCTGCGGTATTCTACAGGGGGGAGGACTTTCCGCGGACGGGGGTGGCTCAATCCGAGCGATGATGCGCTATGCCCTACCTCTCTTAATCATCATCATCATCAGTCTATCACAGTTCACTGCTGGACATGGGCCTCTCCAGTTGTTCACCACTTTAGGTAAACACCTCGAGGCTTTACCCATAATCGCCACGCTGGGCAGGCGGGTTGGATATCACAAAGCGTAGCTTCTCGCTCCGGTGACGCTGCTGCCCGTCATCGGTCTGTGGTAATTAGCTACGCCTTCAATCGTGAAGGTTATACCGCCACCAATCGGTTGTCGAGAGTCTCGTTTGTTATTCAGCTGTGGATACCTTCTCATAATCTTTTTTTATTAATCAGCCAGTTTAACCGACACTTATCCGCTACTCGCGTCTACAAAGAAACTTGCCAGTATACAAAATATAAACGGGTAACGGGTACCCTATAAAATTTTATTAAAAAACTCGGAGTAATGACAGTTTGGAGTGTTATTGGCTTTGCAGGCGTAAGATACTCCTCCGTAGGGTTGCCAGATGAAAATTTATAATCCTATTTTATAATCCTATTTTTAAGGCAGACTAGCAAGTGTGATGTCTGATGGTAAGCAGTCGACATCGCCTATGTACACCCGCAACTCTAACCGAGCTTAGCGATCCATCATCTTTTCGCTCCAAGAAACTCTCACCTGCCCGTGGTGCATCCTGCCGAATAACAAACGAGGCGCTGGCAACCGACAGGTGGCGGTATAACCATCACGATAGAAGGCGTAGCTAACTACTACAGGCCGAGAGCGAGGAGCTACGCCCTGCGATCGCAAACCCGCCTGCCCAGCGTGGATGTCCTGCAGTGGACTGCTATAGGCTGATGATGATGATGATTGCACCGGTACTATGCGAGGAGATGGAGATTCTGAACCTGAAAATTCTAATGACGTCGCTTTGTTTCTTTTTTTTATATATTAGCACGGCAGGGTGACTGCGTCCTGCCTGATGTTAAGCAAACGACGAAGTCCAAAAAGTGTAAGCGATCCTCATCACACATGGTTAGTGCAACGCGTACCGATCACACTATGACGGCCTGCATAAGTGCCGCTTCACGCCCCGTTTAAAAGACCCAAGACTATAAGAGGAAGGGAACACGTGTGCTGGAAGAGAATTCCACGGCCTGATCGTTCGGTAGATAAAAGATTTGCTGTACTTGACTGGCTCGGTGGCTCATTTGGTAGTGACCTCTGCCTTTTGAACCACGAAGCAAATACAAAGAGGAGATGTCATAACCAATACTTTCATAGGAAAATTGCGTGGCAAAAAGAAGGGGGGTACGGGGGGACGCCCCTTTCTTATTTCCGTATGGCGGCTAGAAGCCGAACTACTAGGTCTCATCTTCTTATGTAGTTTAGCTATCGGGCACTAGATTTCGCTAGCTATATTATAAGGACGTACTCAGAATACCTACCTATTCAATAAAAAGTACTCCTAGCGACATCTGCGCCTTTAGTCCATAGGAACTTTTTGGATCATGGTGACACCAGAAGTAAGTAGAAGACCACGCCTTGAGGCGACCTATAGTTTTAACATTTTTGTGACTATAAACGGTTGCTTTTATTACATTACATCAAGCGCATGACACTTTTCAATTATGTATAACTAAAGGAGAAAGGGTGCATTGATTGGAACAGTAAAAAATAAATAGTGTTTTGCTTGTATTATTTATATATTTATTAAATTATGTACATAATTATATAAAACAGTAAGTATAAATACAAATTAGCTGACTCTGCGCCACGAACATCGTGGAAAGAAAGAAAGATTTTTTTTTATTGGCTCCACAGGTTACAATACAACACAACATACAACAAAAAAAAACAAACAGACGATAGTGATTAACTAACAATATAAACTATTGTGGACTGTATTCAATTTAAAGACCGATAGAGTTTCAACAGATTTATTCACATATACACAATTTACAAAGTCACTTAATCAAACAGAGTTACTAACAAAGTCACTACTTAAACAGAGTTACTACTTGCAATCAAAAACAAACTTTGGGAAGAACAAATTTTGGTGTAGGTATTTGGTAGGAGTCCAGTTTTATCTATTTATTTGTCTAACCCATTCCTTTCTAAGGATTTTATTAGACGTGAATCTAAATATATCAAACGTAGGCATCCGCTAAGAAAGGATTTTGATCAACTGTACCCTCAAGGGGATAAAATAGGGGATGAAACTTCATTCCACGCGGGCGAAGTCGCGGGCACAGCTAGTCTAGAATAAACATAATACACAGTTTAATTTTAATATTGAAATTTATATAATTTTTCTTCAATGAATAATAGTCCGAATATAATCATCATTCTCGGCCTATTGCAGCCCACAGCTGGACATAGGCCTATGTCCGAATATAAATTACATCCCAATTACGGACCTGGTATTTTGACATTTGTATGCCGCTTAAAAATTGCTGCCAGATAGCACATACTTTTGAATAATGACAATGAATCTACCTAAGACAACATTATTTTCATCAAGATAAAAGTCCTTATGCATAAATTTAAAACAAATTTCAATAAATCCAAGGTTTTTGAGCTTGATGTGTCTTTACATTGCTTGCTCCCATTACGCACAGAGGTGCCATCTATCGTTGAGTAAAATCATTATTCGTGCATGAATTATGTCAAAAGCGTATTTTATGAATTTTATTTTAACAAAATGCGAATTAAATATACTTACACATGAATTGTGATTCCTTTCATTGCAATTGAATGTTTACCAGAGTAATTATTACACATTAACACACAACACTTTCATTATTTTCTTCGTAAAATGCTACAATACGTCGAAAATAGAAATAAGTCCACAGAAAGAGTACTGAGAACGACCGAGTGCAAATTAATAAGCCACGCCCACTAACGGCATGTAAACGGCGTTGATTGGTAAAATTTATAGACCGATCTCTAGTTTTTTTATCACTAGACCGAGATGCTTATAACATCTCCTCTTTGTATTTGCTTCGTGTTTTGAACCAAGGGTCGTGGGCTCGATCCCCGTCTGTACAGTACACACATGTCTCTGTATGAACATGTCTGTTTGTATTGGTCTATGTATACATTTATCTGGCGAGTGCTGGATGCGAGAAGCCCTAAATCGACCTAAGTGGCGAACATTAGGAGAGGCCTATGTCCAGCAGTGGACTGACACGGGCTGATGATGATGATGATACATTTATTTAATAAAAACATAGCTAAAGTAAGTTATCAGTTGTCTAGTACCCATAGTACAAGCTTCGCTTAGTTTGGGGCTAGATGGCGCTGTGTGGCCCAGCGTGGCATGTCTAGGGTTATTTTATTTCTTCGGTTACTTTATAGTACGAGTGCTCATTGACTGCACAATATTTTTATGGTATCTCGAACTTGCACGCGTTTTTCAAGCATTAACTGGCAACCCTGCAATAAGTACTGGATTTCAATTCCAACAAGTGGCTGGTACCGATATTGGCGTCGCACGTGTGCTCTGTACACTGCAGTGCAAAATAATGTGTCCACTATGCAAATATTAATTTAGCGGCTAAGAGTTTAGTAGCTTTTTTTATTACTGTTTGTGGCAGACGGCTTGTCGGATGTTAAAAAACAATAACCGCCGCTTATGAGTGTTTTGTCATCGACAAGAGAAGAGAAGAATACTGCACACTAATCTGTTCTCTGCTAATGGTTGACTGGTAGAGAATGCTCCTAGCAATAAGTTCGCCTTTTGTACCATTTTTTTTGGGTGTTTCGGCGAATGCAGTGTGCTCGCTAGCCAGGCGGATACACCGGCTGAAAGGCTGAAATCTCAAGAAGTCTCTTAGTCGACTTTTACAACACCTACGGGATTAAATGCGGTGGTGATTCGTATTATTTTCCGTTGCCGCAAAGACGATTTTTTTTATAGTAGCTCGACATAATGGCTTCAAAGCTCAAGTCGCTGTAACAACGGGCAAGCAACTGGTCATTTGCCACCGCCATGCCGGCCCAACCCTAACCCCCCATGAGCTCCGGAAACCCTACTCACCAGCAGAAACAAGACCCGGAGGTCATTTCGCTGCGGAATTACGATTACTTAGTATAGTATAACCCAAGACATGCCACGCTGGGCCACACAGCGCTGTCTAGCCCCAAACTAAGCCGAAGCTTGTACTATGGGTACTAGACAACTGATAAACTTACTTAGATACATTTTTTTTTTGTAAATAAATACATATTATACATAGAAAACACCCAGACCAATACAAACAGACATGTTCATGAACACAAATGTTTACACTGTGCGGGAATCGAACCCACGACCCTTGGCTCAGAGGGCAGAGGTCACTACCAAATGAGCCAGCGAGCCTGAAAGTAGCAAATTAATAGTTTTAGTAGCATGCTAAGTGCAAGCACTTTATTGATATTGAATTGTTAGTGCTTCTCCCCCGTGTGGTTTGAGCTTAGTTTGTGCTTAATAACTTTGTAGCTTAATATTACCATAAGCAGTGTGTTTCGTTATTACATCGGAACTTAGCCGGTTACCAGTCGGTCGCCAGTTCAAAACTGGATTATTTACATAAAAAGTGTTTTTTTTTTTCGTTTTGGTATATATTTTTTTTGTGATGGGATTTGCTGTCGTAGTCAAGGAAACTCATGAAACCTTTGTGTAAAGGTTTTTTAGAATTCGCTTATAAGTCATTACTCCTGTCCATCCTGCAGACCACGAAGTCCAAAAAATTATCATGACGAATAACAAACGAGGAGCTGGCAACCGACTGGTGGCGGTATAACCGTCACAACTGAAGGCGTAGCTAAATACCACAGGCCGATGACGGGCCGCAGCGTCACCGGAGCGAGAAGCTACGCCTTGCGATTGGTAACCCGTCTGCTTTAGCTACGCCTTCTATCGTGATGATTTTACCGCCACCAGTCGGTTTGCCAGAGCCTCGTTAATTGTTCGGCAGGATGTACCACGAGCAGGTGAGGATGGCTTGGTGCGAAAAGGTAGGTAGATAGGTCGCTCTTTTACTTCCCCTTAGATGAACTAGTATAATATATTAGCCATTGCACTACTCATGCACATTAAAATAATCAAGTCAAGTATTAAACTTTTAAAAATACGACCATCGCACCTGCTTTACACCGGCTCAATGTTACAAACAATGTATCACTCTAATTGAACTCTAGCAAATAATCGGCAGTTAACAATTTTACGCTGTTCTCCTATTTTAATACTCGTACTTGGAATGTTTTTTTACGACGTCTCCCCCCCTCCGTCCTCCCCCTATTTTCAGATCGTCCAATTATACGCTACAATGTTGTCATTACATCTGAAGCTTGTAATTTAATCAGGAATGTCGAATCGGCTAGGGAATTCTTCAATGCCTATCGAACGTTGCGACTCTTTGGCGGGTAATAGGCATGACACTTCTTACTAAACACACTATTATCTTAACTAATATTATAAAGCTGAAGAGTTTGTTTGTTTGTTTGTTTGAACGCGCTAATCTCAGGAACTACTGGTCCGAATTCAAAAAATATGTTTGTGTTGAATAGACCATTTATCGAGGAAGGCTTTAGGCTATATAACATCACGCTGCAACTATTAGGAGCGAAGAAATAATGGAAAATGTAAAAAAAAAACGGGGAAAAAATAACTATTCCATAGTTATAGTTATTTTTTCCCTGATTTAAGCTACGCCCTGCGATCACCAACCCGCCTGCCCAGCGTGGCGATTATGAGTATATCTCTTACAATCTACCCAATAATCATCATCAGCCTATTGCAGTTTGCTGCTGGACATAGGATTCTCCAGTTGTTCGCCACTTAGGGCCGACATCTGGAGGATATACCCATAATCGCCACGCTGGGCAGACGGGTTGGCGATCGCAGGGCGTAGCTTCTCGCTCCGGTGACGCTGCTGCCGTCATCGGCCTGTGGTATTTAGCTACGCCTTCAATTGTGATGGTTATACCGCCACCAGTCGGTCGCCAGCGCCTCGTTTGTTATTCGGCAGGATGCACCACGGGCAGGTGAGGTTGGCTTGGAGCGAAAAGATGATGGGTCGCTCCCTTACATCCCACTATCCAATAAACGTGTCCCCATGTGTACACAATAGATTTTCTCAAGCGCAAAGAAATAAAATGCTTAATATTCGAATTCCACACCGGAATCCGAACACGTAAGCGTCGTGGGGAGGCCGTTATCCCGCGAATGCGCGTCGCGTTCGAGCCGAGTCGTGTACACGTGTTGTGTTAACGGTTCACCGTATTACCGTATTACGGTACGATGCCAATATGCGGAAAAGGTTGTTTTTTGTTGCTAGATACATAATGCAAGCGGATATACTGATGTCGAACCCTTTTTGTATCGGACTTGTACCTTAAAAGTATATGAAACCTGTAGTTTCATATACTTTTTAACCGGCGACGACCGAAAAAAGGAGGTTCTCAATTTGACAGAATTTTTGTTATTGTTGTTTTTTTTATAGTAGCTCGACATAATGGCTTCCCTACGCCTGATGGAAAGCGAAAGAGAAGTCCACGACGCTGTGACAACGGGCAAGTAACTGGTCAGTTACCTGTCAGTGGCCACCGCCATGCCGGCCAACCCCAACCCCCCACCTGCTCCGGAGACCCTTCTCACCGACAGGAACATGACCCGGAGGTCATTTGGCTGCGGTATTCTATAGGGTGGAGGTCCTTCCCCGGACGGGCAGCTCAATTCGAGCGAAGATTCGGTATGCCTACCTCTCTTATATGTTTGTAAGCACATGTGCTATGAATGCAGCTCAGATTTGTTGTCCAACTAGTTTAGTTGATCGTGAACTCGTGAGAGGAAAAGTCGTCTTGTTTCATACAATGGCATACATCCGACGGGCTGCTCCATAGAGCGAGTGTTGTCGGATTCATCATCCGACTAGTCGGCCGTCTGGTGCACATACAAATCATAGTTCACCAAATAATCGGCGCTCACACACAGATCAAGTGCCGGTGTTAATATTTGCATTCACACATCTATATATACAAAATCAAAGTCACCGACATAGCTCACCGGATTAGTAAGCTGAAGTGGCAGTGGGCTGGCCACATCAGCCGCAGAACCGATAACCGTTGGGGTAAACGAGTTCTGGAGTGGAGACCGCGTTTCGGCAAACGTAGTGTAGGACGCCCTCAGGTCAGGTGGAGTGCCGATTTGCGCAGGACGGCTGGCAAGTGCTGGATGCAAAAGGCCTAGAATCGATCTAAGTGACGAACATTAGGAGAGGCCTATGTCAGCAGTGGACTGATACGGGCTGATGATGATGATGATCTAAATAATATTATTAAGGAGTGTGGCGAATTATTTTAGTTAAGACAATCTCTAACTGTACTCGTAAAACATTAACCCTTTCACTGCCTTCAGTGTTCACAACATTCTCGCACAAAAAACACTCGTAACTCAAAACTATTCTGAAGCAGCACGTGTAAGAGTAAATCACAGTTACTGAACTAGTGTTATAATTAGTGATAATTAGTGTACGTTAATCGCGTATCTTAAGCGACTCCACTCGACTCAGCGACAAACAGCCGTCGAGATTGTGGAAAGTTTACGTATTAAACACACCCTAAATTGGTCTAATAATGTTCTCGAAATAACTACTTATTATAGTTACAGTTTAGTTATACCTACTTATAAACCTACTTAGGCGTGGTATCCGGATTTAGAGTAAAATTGTTCCGTGTCTGGGTGTTTATATTTGTATTTAAGTATATACGAGTATTTGTGTTACCTTCGTTGTTCTGATACCCATAACACAAGTGCTTAAGCTACTTACTTTGGGATCGGAGTAATGTATGTGATGTCGTCTGATATTATTATTTACTAGCTGGCCTGGCAGACTTCCATCCCACCCACTACTTCCATTACACCCATTATTTACCTTTTAAACCTACCCTGGACTACGACAAACATGTTAAAACCAAAATCAGCTCAATCGGCCCAGCCGTTCTCGAGTTTTAATCAGACTAACGAACATCAATTCATTTTTATTTATATAGATTTCAGCGTGTAGTAACACACTTCAATATCTATCGGGCAAAGTTTCAACAGCGATTTCCTTCAACTGACTAACAAATAAACCACAGGGAAGTCTTTATAGAAACTTCAGCTCCACGTGTGCCCCCTGACCTTTCCGAGCCAGTATTAAGGTTATGTAACTGTTGTGTACTGCTTGTTTAAACTGTGTTATGTAATGGTAACTGCACTGTGTACCGTTAATGCTGCTAATGTTTGAGAATTAATAATATAAATAAATATCAGACAACATCACATACATTGCTCCGATCCCAAAGTAAGTAACTTAAACACTTGTGTTATGGGTATCAGAACAACGAAGGTACCACAAATAAATACTTAAATACAAATATAAACACCCAGACACGGAACAAACACAAGTGTTCATCACCACGAATGTTTGTCCCGGGTGGGAATCGATCCCACGACCCTTGGCTCAGAAGGCACGGGTCACTACCAATTGAGCCACCGAGCCAGTCTCGAGTCAGTCTGCGAAGCATTATTTTGATTTGCAACCGCTTAGACTACGTACTAAGCAACAAATCCCAACCCAGGCCGACTTCCAGACAGCATTTCAGACTCAGATTAACAGTTAGACCGCCGCACACAGCCGCGCGACTGCTCGCAAGTTTGTTTTGGACAATCCGACGTTGTTGGCTAGTTGTTTGTTTTATTGTTGGGGCTCTCGGTATCATCTAAACGGCATTAGGGTGGCTTTAACAAAGTACGCGATGCGAAAGTAATCACTTGCCGCCCTTACGTATAGAGCCCATTTTATAAATGCGTTAATAGAACAGTTCGTGGAATAACCGACGGGTGGCGGTATAACCATCACAATTGAAGGTGTAGTAAACACCACAGACCGGCCGGTGACGGGCAGCAGCGTCACCGGAGCGAGAAGCTACGCCCTGCGATACCCAACCCGCCTATGTCCAGCAGTGGACTGCAATAGGATGATGAGAAATAGAACAGTTTGCGAATAGGACATTACCTATGTGAATAGGAGAATAGTTTTCGAATAGAATAATTTAGGATAGAACGTATGGCAGGACAAATTGCGAATAAGATATTCTGCTAATTGGTCAGTAAGCGAATAGGACATTGTGAGATTAGAACATTTTGCGAATAGGAAAGTTTGTGAATAGAATAGTTTGTGAAAAGGACATTCTGTAGGCGGCACATACTTCGATCCGTCCATTTTGTCGTAGAGACAGAATTTTATAGTGTATCTTTTCGTACGCCTGAGAGTTTCTAAGAATAAATAATTAACATTATATTTTTTTGTGTGGTGACGAAAAGAATACAAATCACCGGCCCCTTTTTTTTTAATTATTAGGCTTACCAACAATTGCTACAACAATACATCTTAGGTAAAAAACAGTTAGGAGTCTTAAAGTTAATTGCACAATTAATTATAGGTGAACACCACATGTAAAATTACTTTTAAGTACATAAATCGCCTAGCTAAACTATGTATCTTCAAAACAAATAAATTTATAAATCGACTATGGCTTCGTGCAAGTGCTTCCGAAATTTATTTATAGCCCCTTTACCTACTTTCCGTGTTTGTCGTGACTAAGGAACTTCTAAAGATTTTAGCTTTCACGCAGGCTAAGCCGCGAGCAAAAGCTAGTTGAAAATTACAATTACTTTGTTGATAAACGAAAACTTAATTATATAACCCTTTCAGAACAAAGGGTTACATAATTATGTCTATTGTCTTAAAATAAGTTGCTTTGACTTTCTCTTTTCATAACACCCGAGCGGGTAACTAATTTTAATTCTTAGAATTTCTTAATTCAGAGTAGTGGAGGACTGTGCTTTACTAATGACAATTTATTATGGGAGTCTAATTACAATATGGCTGCCTTGCGAGACAAAATGGCGACGTCTTATGAATTATGCCAAGAATTGTGGAGTAATTAGGTCCATTTAAAATTGATAAAAGCTTCTGCTAATTTATTGATTAGGATTTTTAGGGCACGGCGGTATTATAGCTTAATGAAAACATAATAAAGGTAATACTTATGTAGGTGTAAAATTACTATGTTTTCATTACTATATTCTTTCAAAGCATTCTATAAATTGTGATTTAATTTTTTACAAGTATATTCTGTACATATAAAAACTCTTTTGACAAACAATTGGTAGTTAAAAAACCCTTTTGTCAACCAATTGTTTCTTAACACAATTGGATTAAGAAATAAGACTACTGTGCACATATCAAACATTCTTTCACCATTGAAAAGCTATCCTAAATATCTATATCAATTGTTGTACAATTTAGCCGGTCTTATCGCTTTGAGCGAACTCTTCCAGACAACCTTAGGATACAGGATAGTCTACCCTAATAGTCTGTGATATAAGTAAATCTTTAGGGTTGTTTCCAGGGTCAAAATAATTACATTACATTCTATAGGGGCTATAGGGGCCACTAGCCAATCAAAACGCTAGAAATATAATTTCTAGCGTTTTGATTGGCTAGTGGCCTGTCAGTGACCTGTCAGTCACTATTTTCTTAACGCGAATGAACTATAGTCCGTATTTTAGATTATAAAAATATATTAGACACATTTTATCCTTTTTTTATTTAAACAAAAAATAACAAAGATACAAGGCATTAAAATGTAGGAGTGTGTCTTTGACGTCACTCAGTGGCTAAAAAGCTCACACTCTTTGACGTCTCTTTGTCATTCTTGGTCCAATTTACAAATGAAAACATCATCATCATCATCAGCCTATTACAGTCCACTGCTGGACATAGGCCTCTCCAGTTGTTCGCAACTTAGAATAAACATCTGGAGGATATACCCATAATCGCCACGCTGGGCAGGCGGGTTGGCGATCGCAGAGCGTAGCTTCTCGCTCCGGCGACGCTGCTGCCCGTCACCGGCCTGTAGTATTTAGCTACGCCTTTAATTGTGATGGTTATACCGCCACCAGTCGGTTGCCAGCGCCTCGTTTGCTATTCGGCAGGATGCACCACGGGCAGGTGAGGGTGGCTTGGAGGGAAAAGATGATAGGCCGCTCCCTTACATCCCAATGAAAACATACGTGTCTTTTATTTTTGAACAATCTAAAGGACGGACTAATAGGGAATATGCATGAAAAATAGTTTTAGGTATTTACTAATTTATCGTAAAATAGATCAAAATCTACTACGAACAGTGAAAACAAAATCAAAATTGGTTGAAAAATGGGCGAGATACAGTCATTGAAAGTGAATATATCCGTCTCTCTCTCGCGAAACAGATTTTTCTATGGAGTTAGTACGGCGCTCACGGTACGTGACGTCAACTACCGCGTCGGATCTCTCTGTCTAATCAATAACTTTAACGCTTTATAACTCGCTTAATAAAAAAGATAGTTTAAAAATTCTTCGATATTTATGTATCTGGAAGACAAAAGATCTCAATAAATCCATAAAAAAAAGTCATGCATATTCCCTATTACATTTATTACGGCAACTGGCCCATTGCTAAGATTCTAATATTGTTCTCGTTTGTTCCAGGACGTTATACACACAATCAGCACACCACACGGACAAGTACAGAGGATCGTCGTGTTCAAGAAGAACGGAGTGCAAGCCATGGTTGAATATCCTTTTCAATAGTATTACGAACAACTACAGTATCACAGAATATGTATAAACGCTCCAGAGAAGCGAAGTTCGCTCCGCGTTCGCAGTTCGCCCCATTCTCAGTTCGTCAGATTCTCAGTTCGTAGTTTGTGCCGAGAATGGAACAAATTTCGAACTCGGCACCAAATGCGAACTGAAAATCTGACGATCTCATAAAAGCGCTATGCAGACGTCAATTAATTACTATATTTTTGCTGCATGGTGGAGACCGAGAAGAAACTCGCTTAGGAAGACTTGGTAACTCCTTTTCCTAAACGAGACTTTCCTCGGACTGCTTACCATCAGGCATCACACCTGCTCGTCTGCCGCCTCTTGCATAAAAAAAAATGAAGACACGGAACAAACACAAACGATCATCACGCGATTGTCTGTCGCGAACGGAGATCGAATCCACGACATTTGAAGAATAAAAGGCACACTTAAACAAACGATCCCGGGAAACGGTTCATTTATTACACCCGGCACGGAACCCCCGAGCATTTCACCGCGTCATATCGTATATCTTAGCGTCTAACAAACTATGTGTTCGTATAGCTGCCTCGTCTGCGCCGTAAGATAAACAAAAAGCCTTTTAAGGCCGCGAATCAGTGTATATCATACACACCTGTTTGGTGTAGGGTTGGCAACTTTTTTTTTATAGCAGCTTGACATAATGGCTTCCCTACGCCTGATGGAAAGCGAAAGAGAAGCCCAAGTCGCTGTGACAACGGGCAAGTAACTGGTCAGTTACCTGTTAGTGGCCACCGCCCATGCTGGCCCAACCCTAACCCCTCGCCAGCTACTCACCGGCAGAAACACGACCCGGAGGTCATTTGGCTGCGGTATTCTATAGGTCGGAGGTCCTTCCCCGGACGGGCGACTCAATTCGAGCGAAGATTCGCTATGCCCTACCTCCTGCGATCACAAATACTTATGATATTTATGATCGCAGCCTACCTCTCTTAAACTGTAGACTTGTACGTGCGGTGACGTAAAATAATACAAGCTTCTCAGCCGACGGTTTACCCGCCTGGCTGGCCACATCGGCTTGAATCGCTTTTCGGGATCATCTTTGGAATCGGCTTCCAGCTGCAACTTTTTCGATTTGACGCGACTTAGGGACCTTCACAAAGCGATTCGTAATTTCACAAGGCCGGCAACGCACCTGCGACTCCCATGGTGTTGCGGTGTCTATGGGCTGAAGTGATCACTTACCATCAGGTCACCTTCAGGCCCGTTTGTCATGAAAACTCGTTCCATCCTCTCCTTTCCACTCCCGAACAACATGTGCTGGACAGCGTTGTCATCCGCATACCATCCAGACGATGGTGGCGCGCACCAAGAGGTTTATTTCCTCGTTCTTGCCCCTTGCTATTAAGTCGTGGAATGCCCTTTCAGCTCATGTGTTTCCTTCCTCTTACAATCCTGGGTTCTTTAGGCGGCCGTGAAACGTTCTCTCAGTGCCTTCAGGGTGAGGGCGACAGGCGCAATGGGTTTGTTCTATTGTGCCTATCGATCTAACTTTTGGACCTCACGACCGCTTTCCATCAGGTGGAGTGAGGTCACTTTGAAAGGTCTTCTTATAAAAAAAAGAAGGTGAAGTTGATCACGTGTGATCCGCACGTGATTGAACTAAGTCTTTAAGCCGGTCACATACTATAGAATTATATTATAGAATATTTGCATACTTTTTTTTTCTTTTCCAACCCTATTTTCTTACGCACTCACCTCTCACAGTTTTCGCAGCATCAAATCAATACGCGAGCCAAATTGATCCTTATCACGCTCCACATAAGAACCACGATTGGCGCGTAATCCGGTGGACTGCTAACTAGAGCGATATTTATCAGATGTGCTTGTACGAAATAGAGCGTGCTATAAAATTGGAGTTGTGTATTTTTTCACGTCTTCCGTTGGGTGGGGTGTCACTGCGAGCGAGTTTGGTTCATTGTGTACAGCTGCACCTGAGCGCTTTGTATACTACTTTAAGAGAGATAGGGCATAACGAATCTTCGCTCGAATTGAGCCGCCCGTCCGGGGAAGGACCTCCACCCTATAGAATACCGCAGCCAAATGATATCTGGGTCGTGTTTCTGCCGATGAGTAGGGTTTCCGGAGCTCGTGGGGGGTTAGGGCTAGGCCGGCATGGCGGTGGCAACTGACAGGTACCTGACCAGTTACTTGCCCGTTGTCACAGCGACTTGGGCTTCTCTTTCGCATTCCATCAGCTAAGCCATTATACCGTGGCCCACGTGTAGGTCTCTCTGAATCGGCTCCGGACGCGGGTCGGTAGAAGTAAGGAGAATAGGTGGAGGCGGGGTTTCGCGGACGGGTCCGACCCAACTTGTGCTTGTGGGTTCTCCCCTTAAAACGGGGGGGGGGGGGGTCTTGTCTTAGGTTATTTACGAGGATATCAGCGTCACCGAAGCAAGTTGCTACGCCCGGCGATCGCCAACCCGCCTGCCCAGCGTGGCGAATATGGGTATTTCCTCCGGAAGTTTGCCCTAGGTGGCGAACAACTGGAGAGGCCTATGTCCAGCAGTGGACTGCAATAGACTGATGATGATGAAGCTTTGCATAGGCGCCCTCACTGCGACCGCGCCCTGCCCCATTTAAAGCGCAGTAAAAACGCGTTATAAATAAACACTCTATAGATGTTAAGGGCCACACCTCGCGCTCAGCCGCTTTATTGGCTACCTCCTCAGAGGTATTGATGGGCTGACGATCTGACGTATTTAGCTACGCCTTCAATTGTGATGGTTATACCGCCACCAGTCAGTTGCCAGCGCCTCGTTTGTTATTCGGCAGGATGCACCACGGGCAGGTGAGGTTGGCTTGGAGCGAAAAGATGATAGGCCGCTCCCTTACATCCCCCAACTATTGGGAGCAAGTAAATCTAGTAGTAAGAGACTAAGGGACTTCTTTGTACTTCAGCTCTTTAGCTGGCTGTCGGGTTTGCCTGCTGGGCTGTTACCAATGTTCAGAGAGGTAGGGCATAGCGAATCTTCGCTCGAATTGAGCCGCCCGTCCGGGGAAGGACCTCCACCCTATAGAATACCGCAGTCAAATGACCTCTGGGTCGTGATTCTGCCGGTGAGTAGGGTTTCCGAAGCTCGTGGGGGGTTGGGGTTGGGCCGGCATGGCGGTGGCAACTGACAGGTAACTGACCAGTTACTTGCCCGTTGTCACAGCGACTTGGGCTTCTCTTTCGCTTTCCATCAGGCGGTAGGGAAGCCATTATGTCGAGCCACTATAAAAAAAAAACAGCCCCATTGTTGCCCGTGGGTCTCGTAAGAGTGTACTAAGGGACTTATTGGTACTTCAGCTCTTTAGCCGGCTGTAGGGTTTGCCTGCTGGGCTGTTACCAATGTACATGGTAGTCTGACGAACTACAAAGTGATCCTTATTTATATAAGGGGTTAGGGTTTTTGGTGTTTCGTTCTTTCCTATAAGCCGCGGCCGCACATTGGAAATATTTGCATCAACGTAACGTTTTGCACCCAATGCACCAATGTGTGTATCGGTACTTTGACACAGTGAAGACATTGAGTGCCTTAGTATTGGGCATTGGACGCAAAGTTGAGTCCAATGTGTGGCCCCGGTATAAGAGATACGAAACCCTAAAGAAGATTTGAAGATTTCTCTTCTAAAAAAAATAAAAAGCTTTCTCGTCTCATCATACATTAGACCGGTCTATTTACCCAAGTCCAATATTCGCCGACGCTTATTTATTTACATAACACGGCCATTACACCGCCCATAAAAGACTGCGTTAATTGAATCTTCATTTATTTCCTTTTTCACTAATTAGTTTTGATTACGGGAAAAAGTCGGTTTGAAATTTTATGAGTTTTCGGGGGCGCGTCGTAAAATCTCTCCCAGGCGTCGGGAAATTGAAACGTGCGATGAAAATTAGATTTGGTAGGTTGGTAATCTTGGTATTAGTCGATATTTTTGACTAGCAACATCATCGTTAGCCTATGGCAGTCCACTGCTGGACATAGGCCTCTCTAGTTGTTCGCCACTTTGGACAAAAACTGGAGTACCCATAATCGCCCTTGGCAAGCGGTTGGCAATTTGCTGGGCGTAGGTCTTCGCTCCGGTGACGCTGCTGCCCGTCATCGGCCTGTGGTATTTAGGTACGTCGTCAATCGTGATGGTTATACCGCCACCAATCAGTTGCCAGAGCCTCGTTTATTATTCAGCACGATGCACCACGGGCAGGTGACTTTGAGCGAAAAGATAATAGGTCCCTTACATCCCCTTACATAATATTAATGTATATAGATCACAAATTATTTAAGAAAATGTTCTCTACTAGCGATCAATTGTGTATTATATAACGCAAAGTAGAGGTTAAGACAAGAGAACAGATTTTTTTTATAACACTCGTGTTATACATGATAATAATAATCACCAATAACCATCCGTTGTCTAGTAAACATATTATCGACTCACGCGCATCAAACATCATCGCGAACGACCGACGTGTTCTAATTCAATCTTCGGTTCGGAAATAAAAACAAATAAATAGATGCTGTCATAAATTCCTGAACGTTACAGTGTAGAATTACATCAGTAAAGTAACTAATATCATAATATGTTCTCGTAAATGTATGCCTTGTATATGAAATGAACATTTCATTAGAGATGATTTCAAGTCTTACGATTTCCAGAAATAATAGAGAAAACAAAAAACGTCATCTGCTTAACATAAGCCGAGTCGCTGTCACTTTGACGTGTAACATATGATATAAAGATATGATTTAAATATTCACAGTACAATTAAATAGCAAAACTTTCGTTTTAGACCGGGTGTTGCGAGTGTGAATAGGGTTTTACGTTTTTGAAATGAACTTTCCTGATCAACTTTTGCCGGCCTATTTTGCCGACCATACGATTTGTCTGAGTATGATTTTGAAAAAGTTTAACTAAAATTTGTTGCAAAATGAGACGACAATTAAATAGACCGGCAAAAGTTGATCAGGAAAGTTCATTTCAAAAACGTAAGATATTATAAAAACATTGTACCAAGCTGTAAGTTGCATTATTTATAAAATCAATTCTTATGAATCCAATTATTGTAAATGCAATATTATTATGACAACATTGTAATATTATTATTATTACAACACAAAAAAACAAAGGTAAAGTTTCGACTTTACCTTGCAGCCTATTTGTCTGGCACAAAGTCTATAAGTTAAATCCCCACTGTAATTCCCTACACTGTACAAATACTATTCAGTGAATCACTTCAATGAATACAAAATAGAATTGGTCCATATCTAACGCGGGAATGGTGCAAATAAATAATATCTCAATTAGCGGCCTGTGGGAGATTTACGCGCGATGCGAGAAGGAAAAGTGGCGAGTTTGGTAACACGTGGCCGATGTGGCTGCCTATTACACCGAAACATACGGTAAATATGATACATAATATCATTGAGCACTAGCTACCCTCGCTTTGCTTCGGATATTTATAACGAAAACACATTAGAATCTCTAAATCTATCAGATTATGGTTGAAACCTTCGATGTTTTGCCCAATTTGGCGTACAACTGGAGAGGCCTAGGTTCAGCAGTGGATTGCCATAGGCTGAATTGTGTGATGTTTATCATTATATACCTACCTACATATAAAAAAAATCCTGTTGAAACACTTTACATGTTAAAAAAACCGACTTCAAAAACACAATCGGAAATATCGGTCATACATAAAAAAAAATTATAATGAGAACCTTCTCCTTTTTTGAAGTCCTTTAAAAACCGCAAGAACTAAGCATACATAGGGGCCGCCAGACAAACAAAAGCAACTGTGTTTTCATACTAGATATAACAAAGATAGATAAAAAAATTATTTACATAAACTACATTTGGTGATTACTAATTAATGTCCCACACATCATGCCGACCTATTCTCTGGAAATAGCGTGAAGTTATCCAATCCATTTTCTCTAGAAAAAAAACGATCTCTTCTTCTCTTCGATCGTGGCGTAAATTGCAGATATTGTTTCCGCCATTCGCCGCTTGGAGTCAAGTTATTTTCGTTTGCGCGAACCGTAGTCTAGCGGATACGCTTCGGTGTGAGCGCCAGTCTCTCTAAAACCGTCAAGGTTAACGGCCGTCGACCCGTCTGAAGCCAAAGTCATGGACACAGGAGTGTGATGTCTGAAAAGGCAGTTAATTGATATACCTGTAATAGATGCATTGTTATATTACCTGCTAGATGTAGTCCACGATTATACTGCTATACTTAAAGGAGGAGGCATATTCTTTCCACGGGAAAATTTATCGGAATTTAAGTGTAGCCGGGAAAAACAATATTTCGCTTTCCTTTTTAAAATGGAATGCCATAATCATCATCATCATCGTGAATGAATTAATGAGGCCAGAATGGCGACATCCAATCACCCGAAGGACTATGAAAATAATCAAATTAATTAAATAAATAAATATCCCAAGACATGCCACGCTGGGCCACACAGCGCCATCTAGCCCCAAACTATACCGAAGCTTGTACTATGGGTACTAGACAACTGATAAAACTTACTTAGATATTTCTTTTTTTTGTAAATAAATACATATTATACATAGAAAACACCCAGACCAATACAAACAGACATGTTTATGCTCAGAAGGCAGAGGTCACTACCAATTGAGCCACCGAGCCAGTCAGGTTATCAGGTAATGCAATCGCACACTCTTCTAAATGTAACCGATAGAAGACTGATGATAGGCTTGCAACTTTTCGACCGTGATCAAGGTGTCAAACTCACTTTATCTCTCTCTCATAAGGTCAATCATCATCCTCTTAGCGTTGTCCCGGTTTGTGCCTCCAGGCCCAGGGTCCGCTTTGACCATGATCCTAGATTTAGCGAGTCTGGTTATTGCATTGAAGCGACTGCCATCTGACCTTCGTAACCCTCAGAAAGGGGAACCAGACAAATTTGGATCATGGTTACACATTCAGAATTAAACTGGATGTGCAGGTTTCCTCACGATGTTTTCCTTCACCGCTAAGCTAGTGGTATAATTCCGCGCATAGATTTTTGCAAATCCAGAGGTGCGTGCCCCGCGCGGATTCGAACCGACGACCTCACGTGTGTGAAGCAACGATCTTACCACTAGGCTACCACGGCTCTTAAGGTCAATATCAAAACAATATTCATACAGATTCATGTTTATAAAACTCGCTGAATCGAGCTCTTTGCATTAATATTTTTCCAATTTCCTCCCGTTTTTAATGGGAAATGTTAGCGAGGAGCAATCTGTGTCGTTGCTCAGTTTTTTTTTAATATAATAAAAACAAGGGAAGTTGCCGAGTTTCTCGGCCTAATTAGGTTTTTACCATATTTTCTTAGGGTGACTTTTTTATTTAAATTACTTGGAAGTTTTGAACTGTAAACATTAAAGGTTAGGTTAGAAGGGAGCGTGGGCGGTAAATAAAATATATAGGTTTTTCAAGGCGCTAAGCAGTTATTTCTTTGATTTATTTTAAAAACTAGCTGTGCCAGCGGCGTCGCACGCGTGAATATGGGACTAATAATGGACTTCCATAAAATTGTGCCTACATTTTAAGTTAGACCTCTAGCAATATATTGGTGAAAACCGCATTCAATTCCATGTAGTAGTTTTTGCGTGATGCGCGTTCAAACATACAGATAAAATTTTCTCCTGTTTCCCCAACACTGCTCTGCTCCTATTGATTGTAGCGAGATGAAAGTATACTATAACCTGCCCAGGAACATGAAGAATAATTGTACCAAGTTTCGTTAAAATCTGTTCAGTAGTTTTTGTTTCTCTAACGAACATACATACGGACCGACAGACAAAAATTTTTGGCATTTTTGGCATCAGTATCGAGCACTAATCATCCCCTGATAGTTATTTTGAAAATACATTAAATGTACAGAATTGACCTCTCTACAGATTTAATAAAAGCATAGATAGCTTTTACATCCGTTGGGGCTAAAGTTGTTACATAGTTTTTTATTTGTGTCCGTTTAGTTTCCTACATCCCCACATCCAGTGGGTTTCGTAGAAGAAAAGTAAGGGAATATCAAAAGAGGTAGGGCATAGCGAATGCTATATCGATTTGAGCCGTCCGTCCCGGTAAGGACCTCCAACCTACAGAATACCGCAGCCAAATGACCTCCGGGTCGTGTTTCTGCCGGTGAGTAGGGTTTCAGGAGCTCATGGTCGGTTAGGGCCAACCCTATGAATACCCAAGTAACTGATCAGTTACTTGCACGTTGTCACAGCGACTTGGGCTTCGGCTTCTCTTTCGCTTTCCATCAGGCGTAGGGAAGCCATTATGTCGAGCTACAAGAAAAAAAAATTGGAAAGAAAACCCATCTGTCATAAAAAAAATTAAAAAGTTATTTGTGATTCGCTATGTCGGTATTATACTCGTATATTTGTATGAAATCGCTATCTTTATCACTGAAACCCTGTCCTTATAGGCATCTTATGAAGCGTTCCCTCGGGAACATTTGAATAATCCCAGCGCGTCCCAAACTTACCGCAATAAAGTTTGACATCCGACGACATAAGACGAATCAAATTACGCTCATCCAGACAATTTACATAGAAAACGGAGGTAGAAGGAATGTGTGGAATAATGGACGAATAGGGAATATGGATCGAAATTATTATTGTTGTTTTTTTTATAGCAGCTCGACATAATGGCTTCCCTACGCCTACGATGGAGAGCGAAAAAGAGGCCCAATTCGCTGTGACAACGGGCAAGTAACTGGTCAGTTGCCACCGCCATGCCGGCCCAACCCTAGCTCAACGAGCTCCGGAAACCATACTCACCGGCAGAAACACGACCCGGAGGTCATTTGGCTGCGGTATTCTATAGGGTGGAGGTCCTTCCCCGGACGCGCGGCTCAATTCGAGCGAAGATTCGCTATGCCCTACCTCTCTTACTGTACTCTTACTGTTATCGATTGGCCCGATGGCTAATTTGGTTTGATTTTTGAGCCAAGGTCGTGAGTTCGATTTCCGTCCATGACAGACATTAATTCATATGAAGAAGATCGTTTATTCTGTGTCTGGTGTTCATCATCTCAGTCCACTACTGGACATAGGCCTCTCCAGTTGTTTGCCCCCTTATCCAAACACCTGGGGGGTTTACCCATATCGCCACGCTGGGCAGGAAGGTTGGCGATCGCAGGGCGTATCTCCTCGGTCCAATGACGCTGCTGCCCGTCATCGGCATGTGGTATATAGCTATGCTTTCAATCGTGATGGTTATAACGCCACCAGTCGGTTGTCAGCGCCTCGTTTGTTATTCGGCAGGATGCACCACGTGCAGGTGAGGTTGGCTTGGAGCGAAAAGATGATGGGTCGCTCCCTTACATCCCAAGTTTAAATATATAAATTAAATATTACGGAACTTAAAATTTAACGGTTACATTTTATAAGAACAAAGAACCAAGTCGATGTAGTTCGTTAAAGCACAAATTTAATGTGTGGCATTTGTACAGCCCTCGTAAAAATAATCTTGTTCGAAAAAGTAAAAATGCTTTTTCCGTTTTAAAAATGTTAAGCTTTCGTCGTTTCAATTTGGCGACCCGACTCTTTAATGCCGACAATTGTATTACGAGTAGGTACTCTAGAAGTAAAGAACTTGCGAATGGTAATAATTAAGAGATTTTGTTTGAAAGAATTAATTAAACTGTGTTGGGTCGTTATTTTGTTTCTAGTCTTTTTTCATAGTCGAACAGTATAGTGGCAAATCGTCGCTTAATCGAAAGCCAAAGGCTGTTACTAGGACCGATCGATTGTCGATCAATGATAACGATCGATGGAAAAATCAATTAAATAAATAACCCAAGACATGCCATGCCATTCCTAACCAATACACACAATGGGTGTATTAACTTACTTAAAAATAACATGTCATGTTCATATTGTTCATGCACACAAACGTTTGTACTGTCCGAGGATCGAACCCACTCACTCATTTACTGGTCAGTGATGCTGATGCTGGCCTGTAGGATATATACCGACTGACTCCAAAATGCGACCAAAGTCACTTCACGGGTGTTTCGCCGTGAGTTCCCCAGCCAGGCGGGTAAACCCTACCATCGGGTGATAATTAAGACATTTGGGACTTGTGTACCTACCTACTATCTGTTGTCATAGTAAATAATGTCATAAATAACGAAAGAGCTTTACAGTCATACACGTAACACTTTACCTTTAAGTATGTCATACATTGTATGTCAGTAAGAAACCATACAAATTGTATAATCAATTAATAGTAGTATTGACACATACAACTTAAGCTTGTGTGTACCAGTCAACATAAGTGCTTAAGCTACTTACTTTGATGTCTATTCTGATAACATATAATCTAATTGTACGTGTGTTAAATGTTTTAGTTGCGCAGTCGATCAAGCAGATTCCAAGGCTCTTACGTAAACGTTACGTTGTGCTTCTTGACGCTTCATTGTGCTTCTCAACGCTTCGTTATGCTTCTTAACACTTCGTTGTGCTTCGGAGCATAAGAACTTCTCTGATAATTCAATTGTAACCTAATCAAAAACCAATTTAACTTCGAATCTCTTGATCGACTGTACACTATTTTTATTTGTATACGTGTTTTTCCCTGCCAATCAATATTGAACCTTAACTCGTCGCCACAAATTCGAGAGTGTGGAGTCCGCGACGAGAGCGAAAGAGGCGCTACACGGCTGCGACATCTACTCCGGCTGCTGTACCCTCAAAATTGAATTTGCAAAGGTGAGTCCCTTATTTCTTTTATACTTATAATAGTGTACTATTGAATTGATTACCTCGTTGTGCACAATACAACTTACTATTTTGACATTTTTTTTTATATAAGGAGAGCTTACAGGACATGCAAACGTAATGCTGCCTATTGTTTTCCGGTCACAACTCTTGGGTAGCCAGGTGTAAACAGGAAAATCGATACTTGCATTTTGCACCGGTCTGATTAATTCAATCAATCAATTAATCAACAGCCCTGGTCCTTCCACTGCTGAACGTTGGCCTCCTGTAATCCGCGCCACATTTCTCCATCCCGTTCTTCCACCATCCAGCAAAACATATGACTGGCATATGGATGCATTATATTCATTGGCATATTTAATTACTTATAAAATATAAGTTTTATCCAATAAACGTCTCGGTGAAGGTTGTATGTATGAAGTTGATGCACATTAATTCCCAATGCGTAACATGACATATGTTGACAAACAGATTATCCAAAACGATTGACTCAATTAGAGCGGTAGGGGAACCTCACGAATTAATTAAATTCGCTGTGTTCTGATCTGGCGTGATCAGCCGACACTCGACCGCTTCGCTCTGCAAACATCCGGGACGTATCGACCCGAACAATAGGGTAATAGACTGTTATGTTTGATTTTGCATGTTCCTACATTGTTACGCGATATAGCGTAAGGCTGCTCGTATTGTCGATGACTTAACCCTGTCTGGTCGACTCGACTCACTGGCATTGCGAAGAGACGTCGCATCCATGTGCGTTCTCTACTGCATCTTACATGGGGAATTGTTTAGTTTACTGCCTGCAGCTGAGTTTCTTCACCGCACCACACGTAACCGATTGCAATTCCATCCTTATCGTCTCTTCACCATCAACGTCAAAGAATCCTACATTTTGAAAATAGACCTTAATATAGACAGGTGACGTCATAGTGCTGTGCTTCTGATCTGATCATGGGTAAAGTGGCAGACCACTAGAGAGGTATATAGCAAGCAGTTAACGGCGATGATAATTATAATGAAATTTTACTGGGGTATAAGAGAGGTAGGGTATAGCGAATCTTCGCTCGAATTGAGCCGCCCGTCCGGGTAAGGACCTCCACCCAATAGAATACCGCAGCCAAATGACCTCTGGGTCATGTTTTTGCCGGTGAGTAGGGTTTCCGGAGCTCTTAGGGGGTTAGGGCCAACCCTAGCCCGGCCCAAGCCGGCATGGCGGTGGCAACTGACAGGTAGCTGACCAGTTACTTGCCCGTTGTCACGGCGTCTTTGGCCTCTCTTTCGCTTTCTATCAGGCGTAGGGAAGCCATTATGTCGAGCTACGAGTAATAAACAGGTTGATTATGTACACGCTTTGTGCTTTCTAATACTAAAAACGAAGAAAACTTAATCCCAAAAATCCACTCAAATTCCCGCATCCGTGCTTTATATTTCACACACGACGTCCGGAATGCATTTGACCTGCGATGCGACACTTCCCAATTTTCCCGGTCATTAAAAAGCAACCCGTTCTGTGTGCCTGCGACCTGTCAAATTCTGCCCGGATACGAGAACTGAGAGCAGTTTTATTTCTTATTTTCAATAGGAATCGGTTCCGAATAGTGATGTGACGGAGCGTCGAAATTGTATATCCGCGGATACTCTGTTTAAACTTTATTCTATTGCACATATAACAGTACAAAGGCATGTATGCCACATAGGCATTTTCTAACAAACAAAGAAACACTAATAACCCTAATAATATCAAACAAGGTTATATGGACAAACGATTCCTGGAGTGTTTACCGCGTCTCAGCAAACGTAGCGTAGGACGCCTTCAGGCCAGGTGGAGCAAAGATTTTCGCAAGATGATTGGCAAGTTGTAGATGCGAGAAGCCCAGTATCGAGCAAAGTGATTAACAATCAGAGAGAGATCGATATGTCCAGCAGCGGACTGCGAGAAGCATTCTTTACCAATCAACCATTGGGCTAAGCAGAAACAAATAGGTACTAATAGCGTAGGTAGTATACTTACCACTAATATTGGTAATTTACATAGATAGATATATTGTTTATTGCACAACATACAATTGATTTTAAACTAGGTACAGTAGACATTTTTATAGACTATAAATGTCAGGCTCGGTGGCTCATTTGGTAGTGACCTCTGCCCCCTGAGCCAAGGGTCGTGGGTTCGATTCCCGCACAGTACAAACATTTGTGTTCATTGAACATGTCTGTTTGTATTGGTCTGGGTGTTTTCTATGTATAATATGTATTTATTTACAAAAAAAAAATGTATCTAAGTACGTTTATCAGTTGTCTAGTACCCATAGTACAAGCTTCGGCTTAGTTTGGGGCTAGGTGGCGCTGTGTGGCCTAGCAGGGCATGTCTTAAAAATAAAAAAAAATACATAATTGTACATAACGGTCCAAATATACCCCACTGTCCCTCAGATATCCGCGGATATTCACACACAGATATTCAGAACATCACTAGTTCGAATGCACCACCCGTTATTCTGCCTTCTTGTCTGCCGTTTAGAGAAAAATGCGGAATCGTCGTTTTGAGTTGAAATTTTTGCCTCGGTATTTTGCTTATTAGGTTTTTTTGTCTTTTTAAATTGAGACCTAGCAGTTACTTGACGTGAAACCATAACATCAGGTGCTACCGAATCATCGATGCTGATTTGATAGTGACCACTGCCTTCTTCATCTTCCTTTCGCTCTAAGCCACCCTCACCTGCCCGTGGTACATCCTACCGAAAAACAAATGAGGCTCTGGCAACCGACTGGTAGCGGTATAACTAACACGATTGAAGGCGTCGGTAAATACCACAGGCCGATTACGTGCAGCAGCTTCACCGGAGCGAGAAGCTTCCCCTCGGGATCGCCAACCCGCCTGCCTCGTGGCGTGGCAATTACGGGTAAAGCCCCCAGATGTTTGACGAAAGTGGCGGCAACTGGAGAGGCATTGTCCAGCTGTGGACTGCGATAGGCTGATGATGATAGTGGTGACGACTAAAACGCCTGTAATGGCGTAAAGGATTGATATGTTTAACTGAAATACCCTAAGCGAAGATGGTGTTAAAATAAACGGAGTATAGTATAGTAGAACTCTTATAAAATGTCACATACTAAGGTGGCTAATAAAGGGTTAAAAGTTGTCAACCTCATAAATACAACATGGCGTCGGGATGAGGGAAAGAATACAAAATGGCTGACATTGTATCACCCTTGATACGTGACCGTATTGTGTGTCGATCAAAGTGGGATCTAATATTATATGATGAGGGACATACTGTGAGCGTGGCGAGATGAGCGAAATATTAAAATAAAAATAACCCAAGACATGCCACGCTGGGCCACACATCGCCATTTAGCCCCAAACTAAGCCGAAGCTTGTACTATGGGTACTAGAAAACTGATAAACTTACTGCACTACTTTTTTATATGTAAACACTTATTTTGCATAGTAAAAACTCGACCTATACAATGAACTGTGCGGGAATCTAACCCACGATCCTTGGCTCAGAAGGCAGAGGTCACTACCAAATGAGCCATCGAGATAATCGAAGAAAAAAGTAAGATAAAGAATTTTTGGCGATGGCAGGCGGGGCGCGGCGTGCGTAGTTGTAGATTGAAGGTAAAAGAATAAGATAGTTTTTCTATGTACAATTATATGTATAATTAAACAATAAAATATTTACAGTAAAATATAAAAACAGAAAAACTAAGAACAAACATGAGATGCGGAAAAATTCTGAATGTTGTTAATTCCGTTGCCATAGCAACCGTCTATATACAAATTTACTTTTCACATATTTACAAAGAACCTGCAAGGAGGTTCTGCTACAACACCCCCCTCCAGAGACCGTCCCTACGGGCGATAAAAGTCTGTGAATCTGACCCTACGACCAGATCGTGTAGTTATGGCATCTCTACCATCCGTGGTGGGTAAATCATGACACACTGGCACAATAGGAGAGTGTGTATGAATGTTATGAGGAGTGTGTAAGTTTGATTGAGTACCTGTATTCGTGTTGTGTGTGTGTGTAAGTGGTACAAGGTGTGTAGTGTGTGTGGTAGATGACGGATCACCAAGTATGTAGGCTGGTTTTAACCTGTCAATCGACACAGTAACCCGCTTACCATTCACAATAAGCTTAAACACCTTGTCTCCGCGATCCAGAACCTCGTGTGGACCGGAATAAGCAGGCTTTAAGCTTCCGACTCCTGTGTCATCGCGAAGGAAGACGTGAGAAGTCGTGGCTAAATCCTTGAACACGAAAGTTGAGCGTTGTTGACCATGACGTGAAGCTGGGGATGGTTGCAAATCCCTCACGAATTTGCGAATACGTGCTATGTAATCTGTTACGTCAACAGTATCCTCACCCAGTGGATGAAATAAATCCCCTGGCAGGCGCAGAGGTTGACCGTAGACAAGTTCTGCCGACGACGATTTTAAATCCTCTTTGAATGCGCTGCGGATTCCTAATAACACAAGAGGAAGAGACTCTACCCAAGTACTAGAATGGCAGATTATAGCGGCTTTAAGTTGGCGGTGGAATCTTTCCACTAAACCATTACAAGATGGATGATAAGCCGTGGTTGTATTGTGCTGGAAACCGACAATGTGGGATAATTGTTTGAATAATGCAGACTCAAACTGTCTCCCTCTGTCAGTGACGATTTTAATAGGACAACCAAACCGGGATATCCAATGGCTTACTAAGGCCTTGGCGACGGTTTCTGCGGTGATGTCCTGGATTGGTATCGCCTCAGGCCACCGTGTAAACCTATCGACGGCTGTAAGGCAATACCGAAAACCCTGTGATACAGGTAAAGGTCCAATAAGATCTATATGTATCTCCAAGAACCTTCCTTGCGGAAGTCTGAAAGTTCCTATAGGCGAAGATACATGACGAGTGACTTTAGAGCGTTGGCACGCTAAGCACGTCCGAACCCAGTCCCTGCAGTCTCGCCGGATCCCTGGCCATACGTAACGATCGCTGATCAACTTGACCGACGCGTTGGTGCCAGGATGGCTGAGCGAGTGTAAGCTCTCAAACACTTTCCGACGAAACTCCTTTGTGACATAAGGCCGCTTAACATCATCTCTTACATCACAATACAACTCGACGTCAGTACCAGGCAATTTCGTCCGCTTGAGACACAGCGATGTATATGTGCCACTCAAGATCTGCTGCAGTTCCGGGTCCGATTTCTGAGAGGCTGCGAGTGTATGCAGGTTGATTGGCTGCACAATCTCCTCCACTCGTGACAAAGTATCAGCCACCACATTTTCCTTACCTGATATGTGTCTGATATCAGTCGAGAATTGTGCAATGAGGTCTAGGTGACGAAATTGCCTCGGCGAGCAGTTTTCCTTCCTGGAGTGAAATGCGAATGTAAGAGGTTTGTGATCAGTATATATCACAAAGTCTCGAGCTTCGACCATGTGTCGGAAGTGCTTGATTGCCTCATATATGGCCAAAAGCTCCCGATCGTAAGGAGAGTACTTGGTCTGGGCGGGACACAGCTTACGCGAAAAGAATGCCAACGGTTGCCAGGCGTCACCCTTTTGCTGTTGTAAAACAGCGCCGATGGCAGTGTCGGATGCATCCGTAACCAAAGCTAAATTAGCCTTGCAATCGGGATGCGCCAACATGGCTGCGTCGCAAAGGTCTTGCTTGCACGACTCGAAAGCTTCAGTTTCTACCGATGTGAAGGCGACAGGATGTGAACCCTTTACCGAACCCACTAGCAGAGCGTGTAAAGGCGCTTGGTGCTGAGCAGCGTTTGGAATGAACCTGCGGTAAAAGTTTAACATCCCGAGAAACCTGCGCAATTCACGGATGGTTTTAGGCGCCTGGAAGTTACGTATAGCTTCCACTCTCTCCAAAGGCGGTTTAACGCCGTGAGCTGATACCTCGTAACCCAAAAACGTTACCGTTTGAGCGCCGAATACACACTTGGAGGTGTTGATAACCAAGCCGTACTGTTGAAGCCTGGAAAATACCTCACGTAGATGCTTCTGATGGGAAATGGGACACGGTGAATACACTAAAATGTCATCTATATAGCTATATACAAAATCCAGTCCCCGTAGCACCTCATCGACAAACCGCTGGAACGACTGCGCGGCATTACGAAGTCCAAACGTCATGTAAGGAAATTCGTAAGTGCCGAACGGTGTCGTGATCGCAGTTTTCGCAATATCGTCGGGATGGACCGGTATTTGTTGGTAAGCCTTTACCAAATCAATTTTCGAAAAGACTGTGGAGCCGCTAAGATTGTGGCCGAAGTCCTGAATGTGCCTAATAGAATACCTGTCTGGTATCGTCCTGGCATTCAGCATACGGTAGTCCCCACAGGGCCGCCAACCTTGATCTTTCTTCGTTGCGAGGTGTAAAGGTGATGACCAGGCTGATTCGGAGGGACGACAGGTACCGATCTGCAACATGGCCTCGAACTCGGCCTTCGCTATCTTAAGCCTATCGGGGGCCAACCTGCGCGGTGAACACGATACTGGTGGTCCGGGTGTGGTGCGTATGTGATGAAGAGTGTTGTGAGTAATTTTGTTATGCATGCCAGAAGGGCGGGTGATGTCGGGATACTGAGCCAGTATGTCATGATATACCGTATCACCGCCAGACGTTATTTTGATAGACGATATACTATCAGTATTTTTCGCGAGCAAAGCCGGGGTGATGAGCGTAGTTTCCCCGTCAATTAGGCATTGATTACGTACATCAACTATTAAGTTATAATAGGATAAGAAATCCACGCCTATTATCGCCTTCGAGACGTCTGCTATAACAAAGCGCCACGCATAGTTACGGCGCAAGCCAATATCCAACACTAAATGCGCATACCCGTATGTACTAATTACCGATCCGTTAGCCGCACTAAGTTCGTAATCGGTTTTACGACAATATTTGTTGACACAAGATCTAGGGAATACACACAAGTCACTACCAGTATCAACCAAGTATTGCACTTTACTGTTTCGGTCCGTCACAAATAAGCGACCGGTAGTCGGACAGGCGTCGGTCGCCATCACATCCTGCCCTACACTTTTCCCGCATAGTCGCAGGGTTTGACGCACTTGCTAGCGTCACTACCAAATTTATAGTGATACCAGCAAACCGGGAATTTCCTGTAACTCGACTGGGATCGGGTAAGACGGGAACGCGAGCTCTCACGGGACCGGCTACTGCTCTCTCGTCCTCTGGGCCGCGACATCCGCTCCATCTTCGTAGAGAGCGAATGAACTTGACGCGTGAGCTCCTCTATTTGGCTTTCCATGCGACCGGAACCTCCTGGTGCTGCTGCGGCTGCAATTTGCGGGCTGGAGGGTACCACGTCGTGGATCCTATCTGCCAACTCGGCTAGCTCCTCTAACGTCGATTTGGACTGAGACGCTATTATAGTTTGCGTACTGGTCGGTAATCGACTTGTCCAAATAGTCCTAAGGAACTCCTCAGGTACTCCCGGACCGGCAAGATGTTGTAAGTGCCGTAAAAATTGAGAAGGTTTTCTGTCTCCGAGTTCCTCATAAGTAAGTAACTGTTTTACCTTCTTTTCCCGCGAAGCCGAGAGTCGCCTTACTAGCTCCGCCTTAAGCCGCTCGTACTTATCTGGGGCCGGGGGCGCAGATATTATGTCTTCAACCTCCGACGCGTACACAGGATCCAGCTGGCTGATGGCGTAATGGTACTTCGTGGTATCTTGCGAGATGCCGGCCAGAAAGAATTGACTTTCAAGCTGCGCGAACCACAAAGCCGGCTTCTCGGGGAAAAACGGGGGCACTCGCACACCCACACGATGTATTTCCTGTGATGATCCAGCCTCCATTGCCTCCATGAAAAGACTGCTCTTGCTCTTCTCCTCGTCAGACGGCATGTGTCCAAGTAGGGGTCACCAGTTTGGCGATGGCAGGCGGGGCGCGGCGTGCGTAGTTGTAGATTGAAGGTAAAAGAATAAGATAGTTTTTCTATGTACAATTATATGTATAATTAAACAATAAAATATTTACAGTAAAATATAAAAACAGAAAAACTAAGAACAAACATGAGATGCGGAAAAATTCTGAATGTTGTTAATTCCGTTGCCATAGCAACCGTCTATATACAAATTTACTTTTCACATATTTACAAAGAACCTGCAAGGAGGTTCTGCTACAAATTGAAAGATTTCCTCTCGGTCTGCGTGGTCTCCGTATTTAAATAGGACCCCCCCATCTCATCCCGCGGGTGTCGTAGAGAATGACTAAGGGAATATCAGTAAACGGGCAGCAGCGTTTCATCATCATCATCAGCCTATTGCAGTCCACTGCTGGACATAGGCCTCTCCAGCTGTTCACCACTTAGGGCAAACATCTGGAGGATATAGGTACCCATAATCGCCACGCTGGGCAGGCGGGTTAGCGATCGCAGAGCGTAGCTTCTCGCTCCGGTGACGCTGCTGTCCGTCATCGGTCTGTGGTATTTAGCTACGCCTTCATTTGTGATGGTTATACCGCCACCAGTCGGTTGCCACTGTTGCCAGCGCCTCGTTTGCTATTCGGCAGGATGCACCACGGGCAGGTGAAGGTGGTTTGGAGGGAAAAGATGATAGGCCGCTCCCTTACATCCCTAAACAGTTGCATTTGCCTGGGCACAAATAAACCTACTGCGGTCACCAACCGTCTGCTAAGCGTGGTGACATGGTGTCATTTCTCTGAATATCGCTACTTTGCTCGATCTTGGTCTTCGTCCTGCGCAAATCGTCACTCCAACTGGCCTGAGGGCGTCCTACGCTTCGTTTGCCGATGCGCGGTATCCATTCTAGAACTCGTTTACGCCAACGGTTATCGGTTCTGCGGCTGGTGTGGCCAGACCAGTATCACTTCTTATTAATTCGGTGATCTATGTTGACTTTAGCTATCCGGATCACCTCATTTCTTTAGCTATTGAAATTAGAGAATAATAAAAAGGGTCAAATAGCCTTTTAACGAAACAAATACAAAAGTGTTCGCTGGACTGGACCAAGGGATTCTCATTACGTGTAGATGGGCCGAGAATCGAACCGGGGACAGAGCCCTTTACAAAACTGCTACAACAGGTTACATGGCGACCACGAAAGCTTGGAACTTCAGCCAAATCCGTAGAGATTAGAGTAAATTATATTTTGTTGGGCCGGCATGGGCGGTGGCAACTGACAGGTAACTGACCAGTTACTTGCCCGTAGTCACAGCGCCTTGGGCTTCTTTTTCGCTTTCCATCAGGCGTTGGGAAGTCAATATCTCCGGTGACGCTATCTATCGGTCATTTCATTGAAACACCGTTAACTGTCGGAAGTCCGCACTCTCAGTAGGCTCCCTCTGCCCGTTTAGCCTCACACAATGGTGTGTTCACGTAACTTCGTGATCGCGAATGATTAATGTGCGGCTGGCGAGTCGCTCCCTTCGCTCCTTTCGCTCTTTTAGCTCTTTTCGCTCAGCGCGCTCGCACAAAAGCGCTCACAAAAGTACGCCTAATATTTTCGTGTCGTGTGAGGAGACACGTTTTTGGGGTTCAGCAAATGTGTGAACGAATTTGGTTTGGTTTTCTATGACAGAATGGTGAGAAAGGAACAACGAGCTTTATGAGGAACTTCTTGCCTCGCGCCTCGGTTTCGTGAAACCAACAGTCTTATATATGTGTCGTTGCCACATCGTAGAATTTGCCCATTTCATGAAAGTTCACTGTCTATTGGCCATATCATAATGTGCCCAGGCCATATCAATGTTAAGAAATCGTTTGACGATAGGGCCAGCTAGACTGCTATTTCGTGAAACGGTCAGTCTCAATCGATCATATCGTGGAATTATTTCATTGCCTACTGGTAGAGACGCTGTCAGCGCCAGTGTTGCCATATTAGCATACTAGCTGTGCTCGCGACTTCGTCCGCGTGGAATAGTTATTTTTCCTCGTTTTTTTTACACTTTCCATTATTTCTTCGCTCCTAATAGTTGCAACGTAATGTTATATAGCCTAAAGCCTTCCTCGATAAATGGTCTATTCAACACAAAAAGAATTTTTCAATTCGAACCAGTAGTTCCTGAGATTAGCGCGTTCAAACAAACAAACTCTTCAGCTTTATAATATTAGTTAAGATTATTTTATTTCTTAGTATATCAAAAATATGGGTGAAACAACGAGATTTTTATAAAATTCATGTAATTTTTAAAGCGGAGGGAAGGGGGGACAACCAAAAATACACTCTTTATCACAGATCTGACACAGTTGGTTAGGTTAGGTTAGACTTGTGACCCTTTTTACGATATGGTCAAACGTGGGTGACCGAATCGCTAAACGTTTATCGTTTGATGATTTGGTTACCATTAGTTGGCCACTTCATAAAATGATCAATTCGTCGATTTGGCCACGACATATATAGATATAGATAGATTGATACATTGGAGATTCCTATATTAAGCAGTGGACTGCAACATACCGTTGATGACATAATGATTATCCCAACTCGGCATTACTTAACGATCTAAACTCGATCTACTGAAGTCGTTACGCCAAATCGGAGTTTCCAACTCGCTCTACATACGTTCGCGTGTAAACTCCGAATGTTTCGGCGTCTCCTCGCTGCGTTCGCCCAATAATCGGCTAAGTGACTTACGAAACAACTTTATCGGAGAAAATTAAGCAAACACCTACATCGGTATCTCCGAATATCGGTAGAGCTGCGGCCTTTATGCTAGCGATATCATCATCAGCCTTTTGCTCTCCACTGAATGAAATGAAATGACCACTGAACCAATCTGGTCGTAAAACTTAAATAAGTTTGGCTGGCCTGGCTAATCTCCTTAGATTTTTCGAGATGTGGCTGAAATTCAAATGTGGTCAAAAAAGTATATTGAGACGGCCTGCCCAGCGTGGAAATTACCTATAGGCAAAGCCTCTAGCAGTTTGCCCAGTTGATCAACTATAAAGGTCTTAAGCCCAGAAAAGAACTGCGATAGGCAGATAATGATATTTTTTTTTATTAATTAAATTGCTCTTTCCTTAGATTCGCCTGATGATAAGCAATATAGTCGTCTACGATGGAACGCGCTCTCCCAGAAAAAACCGGTTCACTCACGGAACGTCGGAACATTATATCTCTCTGGAAACAAGGAGCCCGGCAAAGAGTTCCATAGTTTAGCCGTTCGCACTATAATGATTATATTGCGACTGCCCAGTGTATCGATTATGTATAGGTGTTTGCCCTAAATGTTGAACAACTAGAGACGCCTATTTTTTTTTTATAGTGGCTCGACATAATGGCTTCCTTACGCCTGATGGAAAGCGAAAGAGAAGCCCAAGTCGCTGTGACAACGGGCAAGTAACTGGTCAGTTACCTGTCAGTTGCCACCGCCATGCCGGCCCAACCCTAACCCCCCACTAGCTCCGGAAACCCTACTCACCGGCAGAAACACGACCCAGAGGTCATTTGACTGCGGTATTCTATAGGGTGGAGGTCCTTCCCCGGACGGGCGGCTCAATTGGAGCGAAGATTCGCTATGCCCTACCTCTCTTAACTGTGGACATAAGCTGATATTGACTATTAAAATAGTTCACATCTCGACCGCAGCCTTACGCAAACGCAGAGCTAACTCATGCGTGCCCCGTATCGCGTCGCCGATACACAAATATTTGCTAATCGATCGCTTTTAGATTTGTTTTCGATTCGATTGGGACTTAGCCGGCGTTGTGTTGGCTTTCGAAACTTTGTTTGTGGGCTAAGAGAGGATTAACACTTTGACTGTCGCTTAAGCAGGTTGATTTATACTAGGTGTACTATACAATAAATCAGGGATTCATACAAATATTTATTTAGATACTAGAATTAGTTTGTATGAAAAAAATGTCATCATCATCATTATCAGCCCGTGTCCGTCCACTGCTGGACATAGGCCTCTACTAATGTTCGCCACCACGATCGATTTTGGGCCTCTCGCATCCAGCACTTGCCAGCCGTCCTGCGCAAATCGTCACTCCACCTGGCCTGAGGGCGTCCTACGTTTACGTTATTACGTTTGCCGAGACGCGGTCTCCACTCCAGAACTCGTTTACCTCAACGGTTATCGGTTCTGCGGCTAATATGGCCAGCCCACTGCCACTTCAGCTTACTAATCCGTTGAGCTATGTCGGTGACTTTGGTTCTCTGCCGGATCACCTCGTTTCGGATTCGATCCCGCAGAGAGACGCCGAGCATAGCCCTTTCCATAAAAATTTATCGAAAAGTAATTCTTATATGATTTCATTTCTTCGTTATCAGCCCATCGCAGTCCACTGCTGGACATAGGCCTCTCCAGACGTCAAACCTCCCTGGGTAAACATCTGAAGGCTTTAAGACTTATAATCGCCACGCTGGGCGGGCGGGATTTCGATCGCAGGGCGTTGCTTCTCGCTCCGGTAACGCTGCTACCCGTCATCAGTTTGTGGTATTTAGCTACGCCTTCAATGGTGATGGTTATACCGCCACCAGTCGGTTACCAGCGCCTCGTTAGTTATTCGGCAGGATGCACCACGGGCAGATGAGGTTGGCTTGGAGCGAAAAGATTATGGGTCGCTCCCTTACATCCCTTATTGTTTCCAACGTGAATAAAATTTAATGTGAACCCACTGCCTTCGGTCCAAAAGGCTGTGTGCGTTAACAAACAAGCAGGTCGGTCAATGTGACCCTAATTCGAATGCCTTTATTAATGCTAGCGGCGTGCCCCGGACATCCGGACCGGTTAGTCAATCGGTCCGGGCGCCGCAAATTGACCCGGATCGGGGACACACACACTGAGATATGTAACTATTAAACTTTTAATTTATTTTCTAGAGTATATTATAACTTCTAGCGTTTTAATTGGCTAGTGGCCTGTCAGTGACCTGTCAGTCACTATTTTCTTAACGCGAATGAACTATAGATAGAACAGCGATCATCAAGAGTAACTGTCAATGACCTTTGGGTCGTGTTTCTACCGGTGAGTAGGGTTTCCGGAGCTCGTGGGGGGTTAGGGTTGGGCCGGCATGGCGGTGGCAACTGACAGGTAACTAACCAGTTACTTGCCCGTTGTTACAGCGACTTGGGCTTCTCTTTCGCTATCCATCAGGCGTGGGGAAGCCATTATGTCGAGCCACTATAAAAAAAAAAAGATATTTTGATGATGTAGGTATACCTTAGTGCTTTTAACTTAGAATTAGTGTTAATACAGTGCGTCCGAATCAAAGAAAGTTAGCTATTCATGTTTAGTTTAATGTCTTATGTGGCAGTACCAAGTTCCGCTACACAGTGGCGCCACGGAGGCTGCGGCGTATGCCAAACGTTTGATTAATTTGGGACCAGCCGCTGGCTCAGATCGCGTACCTACCGTGATTTAAAGTTGTTCTACATCGGACTAGGTTCATAATATCTTTTCTTATAGTTATATAGATCATACATAGTCTATAGTCTAGTAATATAGTTCTTTTTATTAACAGACATCAAAAAAAATATTTTTTGTTGTAGATATCTATACTTTTAAATCTGTAGAGGTCAATTTTGTACATGAAATATATTTTAATATATTACTATCAGTGGGTGATTGTATACTTTTCATCACGCTACAATCAAAAGGAGCAGAGCAGTGAAGGGAAGTGTTGGGAAAACGGGAGAAATTTTTATCTGTATGTTTGAACGCGAAAACTACTGCATAGCGAATGAATGCGGTTTGTAGGTCTAACTTAAAATTTATACACCATTTAACGGAAGTCCGTTATTTCTGAAACCCGATATCCACGCGTGCGACGCCGCTAGCACACCTAGTATCAAATAAAATAAGGGTCCCGTTTTTGCCATTTGGCTACGGAACCCTAAAAATAATATGAAGTAAGTACGTAATTTAATCAAATAGCGCTCTATATGTATATTGTCCAGACCGTATTCGGCCACGGCGACTATTATTCCTGGGAGCGTCGTTGGTGTGCTCTGAGGTGACTAGCATAGCCGATTTTGTTTGTCAAAAGTTCGTCCACAATCTATGCATGTTAGGACACCTCCAACTATATTATAAATTATGGCCGCTGGTTTTCGGGCCTTCAGCTCATCTCGCTTGTTATCGAGCGCTATCCTACGTTTGTTTTCAAAAGCGTACACTTTATCATTTACTCTATTTGTAAAACCCGCGTAAAACCTAATAGTTTATCTATCTATAACAATAACTCTAGTATGGTTATAATCTCTCCCATTAAAATGTACAATGCGATGGCAACAATAATGCTTATACCCTTTTTAAGCCTACGGGTTTAGTGGACAGATTAATGATAGTAATTAAACAGATTAAACTAACTATTTGACCCATTCAAATTTAACATAACCGACTGGTGGCGGTATAACCACCACGATTGAAGGCGTAGCTAAATACCACAGGCCGATGACGGGCAGTAGCGTCACCGGAGCGAGGAGCTACGCCCTGCGATACCCAATGTGATCTCTCTCTGGGAAAACATCTGGGAAAGAGAGAGCCAAATGACCTCTGGGTCATTTTTCTGCCGGTGAGTAGGGTTTCCGGAGCTCGTGGGGGGTTAGGGTTGGGCCGGCATAGCAGTGGCAACTGACAGGTAACTGACCAGTTACTTCCCCGTCGTCACAGCGACTTTGGCTTCTCTTTCGCTTTCCATCAAGCGAGGAAGCCATTATGTCGAGCCACTATTAAAAAAAAATTGGCGAACAACTGGAGTGGTCTATGTCCAGCGGTGGACTGCGATAGGCTAATGATGAACCACTTTTCTTTTCATATATTCTATTTATTTGTATCATTTATTTATTTAAAATATTATGTATCTTAATTGTATCAGTTCTGCACGACTTTACCCCTCTCTTCAGCATAATATGTCCTCTACCTGAAGGTTGTCTGGAAGAGATCGCTTCCGGCGATAAGACCGCCTACATTGTACTACTATATCTGTATAACATCTTTTTCCTGTACATGTTTTATTTTGGTGCAATAAAGTGTATTTATCTATCTATTTCTCACAAAACGGACTTGTGAGAGACTTGTGTCTTTTACTAATGCAGACTAGTTGACTATTATCACGTCATTAAGAGTATAAGTGCGTGAAACTATCTCTCCGTGCGGAGTGAGCGTCTGTAGAACACTCCATGTGGAGTGACAACCCCTCTATGCCGCGTGACTCGAGAGCAGGATACTGTGTAGGCCTTTTGTGGTTACATTTGAGCTATTAATAATTTCTCTCAGTTCAAAAAGTTCTCAATTCGACTTCTTATTCACATTCTTACATTACTTATTCACATTCTTACATTACTTTTTACATTTTTACATAATTTCTTACTTGACGATTCATAAGTGCTTATTTTAACACCCGTATTCACAAACGATACTGTGAGGTCTCACAGTGCGCGCGGACGCACAGGTACCCTAAAACCTATTCATAAACGACACTTGAGGGGCGGTCGGCCCTGTGCGTCTCTTAAAATGAACGCATTGGTAAGGTAGCTAGCGACCTATTTTACGCAACGCATAGGGTCAGTTTCTGCACAGATTAGGTACGTTAAAGTTTTGGTTTTGCTAAATTGAGGTTGTTTTTGTTCTAACGATGGATAATATTATGAAGAAGAGTTTGATAATTATATCAATGAGCAAGCAGAATAAACATAAGAAAAGTGATACGGGATTTTAAAGATCCTTTTGATTAGGTATTATTGCAAGTAGGTTTGAGTTTATGTAAACTTACAATAAATCTGTAGAGAATTAATTAATTAAATGTAATTCTGTACATGAAATATATTTTCAGTTAGTTTCAAATATCCATACTAATATTATAAATGGGAAAGTGTGTCTATCTATCCGGTATGTTTGTCTTTCTTTCACGGCAAAACGGAGCGGAGCGACGAATTGACGTGATTTTTTTAAGTGGAGATAGTTGAAGGAATGGAGAGTAACATAGGCTACTTTTTGCCCCTTTCTAACCCCCTACTTCCCTAAATGAGGGGCAACGCGGGCGAAGCCGCGGGCACAGCTAGTATTCAATAAAACAAAAAATATTATTAGGTAAATGTTTTTATTTTCCAGTTTGTACTGATAACACAAGAATTGATAATCTGAAAGTATTTATTAACAGAATCCGATTACAAACACTCATTCAACCAGAGAGAGAAAAAATAATAATCGGCGGGAGCTCTATGACAGCTGTCAGTGTCAAACTTCAACTGTCAACGTTAGTGCGGTGACTCTTGAGCGTGGCGAATAGTGCTGTGCCGCAGCTGTTGATTATTCTCCTCTAACAGTACCTATCTTTAACAATTCAATTTCAAGAACATTTTTTCAAATTGTAAATTATGTATCATATATCTTCATATTCTAATAAATTATATTGTCTTGCAATCAAAACCTTCTCTCTTTGCATTCTCAACTGGTGCACCTCCTGGTCATGTTTCATATTTGTTGTGTTGCATTTTATTCTGGTCTCCGTCTCACTCAAAACTACCTGAAAGCAAATATTTATAATCTTAAAAATCTCTCAATAATGTATTTTGTAGAAGGTACACAGAGCCACAGTATGAACAAGATAGATAGATAGATAGAAACTCTTTATTGCACTAAACCACAGACATTACATGAAAATACATTACGGACAAACCAAAGTACACTTTAGGTGGTCTTATCCTTATAGCGATCTCATCTAGACAAATACATAAATATACCAAGTACCTAATATCATAATTCTATAAACATAATATATAATACAATAAATATTCACTTGAATAAATTATACATAACACCATTATACATACATGTACAATAATATTTCAATACATATTAAAGACAAGTTAAATTAAATGTAAGATTTTAAATATTACTTACTAGTGCATGGTTTGAAATCATCATCTTCAGCCTATAGCAGTCCACTGCTGGACATAGGCCTGTCCAGTTGGTTGCGACTTAGGGGAAACATCTGGAGAATATACCCATTAATGGTTTGAAATGTTTCTTAAATATTAGTTGTAAATGGACCTCATTCTCATTGATTTCTTTCATATCATCTACAAAATAAAACATAAGTATATATTTTATATATTAATTAGAAACATTATCTCCTATTTGTTTTTATTTTAGTAAATTTAAAGTGTAAAATGTAAAAAATAAAACTTTGGGCATACTCTTTCTCTAGTACCAATTGGAGTCAATTACATTTATGAATGGACAAATTGTATGTATACAACATTATCCACCGTGAAGCCTTCTGGGGGTCCTCAATAGTGCAGTCAATGAAGCGAAAAATACGGGCTAACCTCCGAATTTTTTTACTGTGATCCGATTTGCATGAAATTTTGGAATTAGGCTCATCTTACCATTAACTTCAAAAGTGAAAATGATTTGAACTCCGCCACCACCATGGGGGTGGTTGCCACCCCTTCTCGGGGGTCAATGGTTGTTTTTTCAAAATAACCTCGGATATCGATTGAAGATCTAATTTTAAGCAAAAAAGTTTCTATAAAGTTTCTCGAAAAATCTAATACTTTTCAAGTTATTGGCAATTGAAAATTCGCAAATTTTTCACGATTTTTATCAGTTTTTTTCAAATATCTCCAAAAATATACGTTTTATCGAAAATGTTATAAGGAACGAAACTGTAGCAGGTAAAAAAATGAACAATTTGGTTTTTTACAAAGTATTCTAAGTGCAATATTAAGCTAGATATTAAAGATCAAAGCCGTTTTTTATTTTATCTGAAATTTCATCGATGTAGTCAATGCCATCTAGCAGCGAGCAAATGCATTTTATGCTTTCTAATCGAAAAGGGTTTTGTAGTGCTTGAAATAAGCTTTAAAATGAGCTTTATCAAAAGTCTTTTGCACGTAAAATAAGTGAGCTATATTGCAAATAAGCGGAGCATCGAATGTTTTTTCTTTACAATCAATGGGTTTAAATAAGTGCCATTTCCACCAAAACTAAAATTAATCATATTCCGCCTAGAATTAACTTTATTATGAAGAGTTTTATAGATTGTATTAGTTTGGCTGCTTTAGGACACATAGTTTTCAAAAAAGTCACGATTAAGGGAGGCTGTGATTGCGCTGCCACGCGATCTTTAAACAATCATATCTCCGTCAATTTTTATTTGATAGAAAAAACAAAAAAACCAAATTGTTTGTCAGAAAAATACCTAAATTTTTTATCCCTACACTTTTATACGTATCTGTCGTCATTTTTGAGATATTATGAAAAAGGGGTGGGATTTTTAAAAATTTGAAATTCTCGATTTTTTTTCAATCGTGACTTTTTTGAAAACTATGTGTCCTAAAGCAGCCAAACTAATACAATCTATAAAACTCTTCATAATTAAGTTAATTCTAGGCGGAATATGATTAATTTTAGTTTTGGTGGAAATGGCACTTATTTAAACCCACTGATTCAAAAGAAAAAACAGTCGATGCTCCTCTTATTTGCAATACAGCTCACTTATTTTACATGTAAAAGACTTTTAATAGTGCTCATTTTAAAGCTTATTTTAAGCACTACAAAACCCTTTTTGATTAGAAAGCATAAAATGCATTTGCTCGCTGATAGATGCTATTGACTACATCGATGAAATTCCAGATAAAATAAAAACGGCTTTGATCTTTAATATCTAGCTTAATATTGCACTTAGAATACTTTATAAAAAACCAAATTATTCATTTTTTTACCTGCTTCAATTTTGTTCCTTATGAAATTTTCGATAAAACTTATATTTATGGAGATATTTGAAAAAAATCGATGAAAAAAGTGAAAAATTTTCAAGTTTTCAATTGCCAATAACATGAAAAGTATTAGATTTTTCGAAAAACTTCATAGATGATTTTTTGCTTAAATTTGGACCTTCAATCGATATCCGAGGTTATTTTGAAAAAAAAAACCATTGACTTCCGAGAAGGGGTGGCAACCACCCCCAGGGTGGTGGCGGAGTTCAAATCATTTTCACTTTTGAAGTTAATATTAAGATGAACCTAATTCCAAAATTTCATGCAAATCGGATCACAGTAAAAAAATTCGGACCTATAATGCTTCATTGACTGCACTACAACCAGTACGTTTCATGCTGAGGGATTCTTGGGAAAGCTCTTTTTTCCTCAGGGTTTTAATATTCTCCCAACATCTTTTTAACTGATAAGCGGGCCATTGTGACACATGATTGCGAGTTGTAGGCCACTGCGAGATCCTTCCAAGCCTTCTTCTTTAACTCATGGCAGCTTCATGGAACTGTAATATAAGTATACGCATTTTTAAAACTATTTACTACACAATGTTTTCATAATGAATGTTAATTAGTGAATTCATCTAACCTGATAGTTGAGTTGGGCGTAATTATATCCTTATTCATTATGACCACAAATCGACGCAATAATTACTGCAAAATCACCACAAAACACAAACTAAAACCAATTCTCACTTTTCCGACACTATTTTGTTGAGCCCGATTGAGGTTATAAAAAATGAAATGTCAAATGTCAGTCAAGGAAGTGAAGTGCGCAACTACAAATGAACCAATCACGGGGCTCTATTTTACGCTGTGCGTTTGCTTATTCAAGTGCCGCTTAAGTATTGTTTATGAATTGAAAGGCTCGCCATATTCAACGCACTGATAAATGCCTCCCTTAACTTAGCGTTGCTGGTCTCCTTAGATAAGTATCGTTTGTGAATACGGGCCTTAGTCTATGTGAATAAAGGTTTTTTGATTGATTGACTGATGATTTTTTTGTTGTATATTTATTATCACTTATCTCGGAGAATAGGGATGTTTCCAGGGTCAAAATGATTACATTATATTTAGTCCGTATTTAGATCATAAAAATGTATTGGACACGTATTTTTCCTTTTTGCATTTAAACAAAAAATAACAAAGATACAAAGCATCAAAATATAGGAATGGGGGTCTTTGACGTCACTCAGTGGCGAAAAAACTCCCACTCTTAGACGTCACGCGTAATTTTAACGGGCTATATCTTTGGCATTTTTGGTCTAATTTACAAATGAAAAGGCAGGCGGGTTGCCGATCGCAGGGCGTAGCTTCTCGCTCCGTTGACGCTGCTGGCCGTCATCGGTCTGTGGTATTTAGCTACGCTTTTAAATGTGATGGTTATACCGCCACCAGTCGGTTGCCAGCGCCTCGTTTATTATTCGGCAAGATGCACCACGGGCAGGTGAGGTTGGCTTGAAGCGAAAAGATGATAAGCCGCTCCCTTACATCCCATTAAAGCTATTTATTTAATCTTAATCGCACAGTAAATAAGTGTTCTAAAGGCCGACTTAATGCCACATAAGCATTCTCTACCAGTCAACCATTGGGCTAAGCAGAAAGTAATATTAAGGTCGTGTGCCAATAAGTTGGTTTGAAAAACGAATACTAATATTAAAGCTACCTGGAGTACCTGGACAAAAAGTTCATGTAATTTCTCAGTACAATAGGTATTTCGTTAATGGTGATGCGGCTGTTAGGATTAGTGAGGGGCGTGGGACAATCACTCCTTGTAGTGAGGGCCCATACTGTGGAGAGCACTCTGAGGTAATGGCCGCAGGCAGGTTTGAGTGTGCACTTAGCTATTTTGATCCTACGTTATCTATTTATATCTTATAATACTTATAATAAATCTGTAGAGAGGTCAATTCTGTACATGAAATATATTTTCTAAATAACTATCGGGGGGTGATAAGTAATCGATACTGATGCAAAAAATGCAATCAGTAACATTTTTGTCTGTCTGTCTGTATGTTCGTTGTAGAAACAAAAACTACTAAACGGATTTTAATGAAACTTGATACAATTATCCTTTATACTCCTGGGCAGGTTATACATAGTATATTTTCATCTCGTTACAATCAATAGGAGCAGAGCAGTGAAGGGAAGTGTTGGGAAAACGGGAGAAGCTTTTAACTTTATGTTTGAACGCGGATCATGTAAAAACTACTGCATGGAATTGAATGCGGTTTTCACCAATGTATTGCTAGAGGTCTAACTTGAAATGTAGGTACCATTTTATGGAAGTCCGTTATTTTTAAACCCGATATCCACGCGTGCGACGCCGCCGAGTAATTTCAACGGGCTATAACTCTGTATTTTTTTGTCTAATTTACAAATAAAAAAACACATGTCTTTTATTTTTGAATAAGCTAAAGGCCGTATTCACAAACGTTACTATGCGGCGCGGGAACGCACAGGTACCCAAAAACGTATAGGATTTTGGGCACTGTGCGTCCGCGCGTCGCTTAGTAACGTTTGTGAATACGGCTGTGAAAGACGGACTAATTATAATTTTTAGCCATAGTAGCCTATTTGTGCCGAGATTTGCTATGCCCTGCCTCTCTTAATGTCGACCAGCTTACGGGAAAAGTAGAGTGCTTTTAAATTTTTGTTGATTCATCATTTTGTGTTTTCTATTTATTTCATCATCATCATCAGCCTATCGCAGTCCACTGCTGGACATAGGCTTCTCCAGTTGTTCATCACTTTGAGAAAACATCTGGAGGCATAATCGCCATGCTAGGCGGAGGGTTGTCGATCACAGGGCTTTGTTAAGAGTGACGCTGCCTGTGGTATTTATCTACGACTTGAATAGGATATTATGGCTAAAAATTGTAATGAGTCCGTCTTTTAGCTTATTCTTATTAAAAGACAAGTATTTTTTCATTTTTCATTCAAATGAACAATAGCAAAGATACAAGACATTAAAAGTTAGGAGTGGGAGTCTTTGACGTCACTCGCTCCCGTAAAAAATGCCTCACCGAGTGACGTCACGCGTAATTTTAACGGGCTATAACTTTGTTATTTTTAGGCTAATTTACAAATAAAAAAATACGTGTCTTTTATTTTTGAATAAGCTAAAAGACGGACTTATTACAATTTTTAGCCATACTAGCCTACTGTGATGGTTATACCGCCACCAATCGGTTGCCAGAGCCTCTAGCGCTCGCCAGGTTTGAAGCGAAAAGATCATTCGCTCCCTTACATTCCACTACGGGAAAAATAGTGCTTCTATATTTTTATTGTTGCTCATTTTGTTTTCTTTTGTTACAGCCTGAAAGATTGAACGTGTTCAAAAATGACCAAGACAGCTGGGACTACACATGTAAGTATCTTTTTTTTTATCAAAACTAGCTTTAAAACTTATCATCAATCGTGATACTTGGCTGTGATTCATTACGCAAATGTCTTGTTTCTGTGAATTCTGTGAATGAATTCTTAAATAACTTTTCTTTTATCAGAAATACGTCTTGAAATATTATTTTTTATTAAGCAAGCAAACCTATTGTTCGCAATGAATCATAATCAATTACGCTTTTAAGAAATTCTCGTGAAAGAAAATGAAAAGTTGAATTCAAAAGAAATTGATGTGAAATTAATATGATAAAGTCATCATATTTGAAAAGAATTATTTCACTATCATAATAAAAGTTTGAGAAGATATGTTCGCTTTGAATTTTCAAATGTCTACCAATAGTACAAATAATATACATGATGTTGATTAGTTCTTTATTAACTAATCGACAGTAACTACGGCCGAATTCGGTCACGAACTAAAAGTGTTTCTATTTTGTTTGAAATACGATTATTTGAAGGATTGAACAGTTTCACTGTGTTAATTACATTTCATGGTGAATTCAATGAGTACAAAAAAAGATTTATGCAAAAAAATCCTTCAAATACAGGATATTTAGACATAATAGATAATCTGTTGCGTTCCAGCCGAATTGGACCTTGAAGAGTTAAAGATGTATTAAATGTTTGACGTTATCGTTGGAAAATATTGGTAGATATGTTGAAAGCGGATTTGAAATACATTATCAGTTAATTATAATAGACCCTAATGAAAAAGTAACTGGGTACACACGGCCACATATCTAGCTATAGGTACAGACTGTCAAAATATCTAGATAATGTTATACAATGGACAATTGGTTCAAAATTTTTTGACGTCTGACTGACGACTAGATTAATGTGTGGCGGTCTGTACCCTGAATGTGGGTTCGTTTTTTGGATAATCATGCGTTTTATCAATAATTTGGGATATAATATATTTGTCGTTATATTGTCTAACTAATTAGTTTGATCAGTATTGTAACAGCTTCTATTAAAGCTTTATTGCTAGGAAAATTATTTGATAAATTAACGTTTAATGGATTGCCTAGGCAGATAGTAATTGGTGCGTCAGTTCTGCTTTCCACCACTAGAGCGCTGATGTAAAGACGTATCGAGTTGTCAACTGTCATATAAGAATTCTCTGCCAGTCAACCATTGCGTTGGGCTGGGCTTCAACAAGTTAGCTGAATGTCCTGTATTTATATATCGTACTATCTGACCCGGTGTACTTTTCGCCATGTTGTTTAACTATTGGCCGTATTCTCAAACGTTACTCTGCGTCGCACAGATGCAATGCTCTAAATCGTATTGGTTTTTGGGTTTGGCTGTGCGCGACGCATAGTAACGTTTGTGAATATGGCCGTAAGAATTTTCGTATTTTATTCACCTTTTAATAATTCACAAATAATTCAAGATTCAATAGCGAAACTAACCAACAGAAAGAAGACATTCAACTTAAAAGCTAGGCTGTTAGTTGAAATACTGATTCAGCTAATTAGATACTGATTAACGTTAATTAGTTTACATTCGACATAATATTGTATGTTATGTGTGTAGTAAGTAGTGCATGATATTAGACAATTAGTTATATGTTAACACAATATTTGTTCACAGACTACTTGAAAACCACTTCACATAAGTCGGGTTGTTTATAAAATGTCTGACATTTGTTATAAGGTGCTCCCTCATCGGTAGGCTCGAAGCTGTAAGGTTCCATCCAATGAGGGTCCACCTTTATTGTAAAAGATTTTTTTTCAATTATTTGTCTAAAGATTTATTATGAACAACCCTTATATACTGTTACCACAGATATCTCCAATAGATACCGCACTTAAGATATCGCGCGAGAGGTAATACATACATGAATACATCAGTGCAATGCATACGCAATACGCATGCGCTTAAAGTGCGTCAGTACCACGGTCAGTACTGACCAGAAGTCAGACCCGTGTGTATCGGAGACACTTTTAATAGTTTGTAGAACATAAACGTATGAATCTTAGTATTGAACTCCTTGGCGCCGGAGCTCAAGTTACGATGGAAAATATTTGACAGATGTTAGCTCGCGTTGATGTCTTTTTTCATGATCCCTTTCTTTCATTACCAATTTCACTATTTTTATCCCTTTCTAGCATAGACACGTTTGACAATAGTGTTACAATGTATTACTTTCAAGTATATCGATAATGCAAGATGAGAAAAATTTTAGTGTTTCTACTTTAGATTTCCAAAGTGTCCTGAGAGAACATTAAAATGGACAAATGCCGCACCCTGCTGTTAGAGACATTTACATAGGATAGTTTTCAATGTATGAAGGATAGAAGACGAGTAAATGAAAACTGCTGTGATTACTTCACCTAACCATATTTATAACTATACTCATTTGAATTTTTTTTTTCCCAAGACATGCCACGCTGGGCCACACAGCGCCACCTAGCCCCAAACTAAGCCGAAGCTTGTACTATGGGTACTAGACAACTGATAAACTTACTTAGATACATTTAAATATACTTATAATGTCAAAACGGCAGTTGAAATGTATTATTTAACGTATGTATTTTAGTAAATTGATCATTTTACGGGATCTTACCGTAAAATCATCCGACGAAGGTGAGGTGAACGTTGATTGGTTCAATGGCTCACGTGGCGTTATCCCGGCAACCAATCAGGGAACAGTGTATTAAGTTACGGGTAATAGTGCACCGTTAAATAGTACATTGAGCAACGACTGGCCCATTTGAGGACGATTTTACTTGTGTCAAAATCGTAAATTTTTAAATGACTGTCAGGCTACCTTAAGTTGATTAACTAACTGAAATCCATTGCGTTAAATAATACATTTCCACTACCGTTTGTTATATTCCGAAAGATAATCAACTACCTAGGAAATTGATCAACTTACGATTCTTGCTATTTTCCGGTGACATATATAAACATATATTTATATACATACATAGATAAATATCCAGTATTGCACAAAATACTGAAAAGGTGATACAGACATAATCTAGTCTAATATACCTGATTGGTAATTTTTCGATAAAATTATCGACATTGCACAATACAAATGTACATCACTTGAGAAATGAGTTACGTCCCCCGCACACCCTTCCATACCACCTGAAATTGACTCGCGAAACTCAAAGCAAAATGCCGAACATGCGGTATCTATTGGGGGTAATCTGTGACTGTTACTAATGAACTCAAATACCTTAACTTATTAAAATGAAACATTGAAATATAATCGTCATTACTGTAGGTATACCGTTTCAAAGATGACACTTGCGATATATTTTTATTTATTTTCATAAGAAGGTTTGCGTTTGACCTTATTCGTCTGATATTAAGAGATAGCGAGGTCTACGATGGAGCGGGCTCACCCATTAAAAACCGGTTCTCTCCCGGCTTGAAAATTTTAACAATCTCCCTTATATGTTTGGGGGAAGAAGGCATCTTCAAGAAGATGAAAGTAAAAAAAATCTGCTAATAGATTCACGAGTAAATATGTACCTACTGTTGCACGTCAAGCTTTTCTTCCTACTAGCACTTGGAGGTGATAAGGATGAGGCTTGACGCAAGAAGCATCAGTTTGTCTTTTTTTTTTTTAATATATATATACGTCAACAATTTTAATGTCTTACATTAATAAAATATTTGTTAAGGGCAGGCGAGCAGCTAATTATGTCCATGTGATATTATCGTCTAAGGCGTCATCTTAATCTTAACTAATATTATAAAGCTGAAGAGTTTGTTTGTTTGAACGCGCTAATCTCAGGAACTACTGGTCCGAATTAAAAAATTGTTTTTGTGTTGAATAGACCATTTATCGAGGAAGGCTTTAGGCTATATAACATCACGCTGCAACTATTAGGAGCGAAGAAATAATGGAAAATGTAAAAAAAAAACGGGGAAAAAATAACTTTTCCACGCGGACGAAGTCGCGAGCACAGCTAGTGTATCTTATATATCCTTTTTTCATTAAACATGACTTAATCGTGGCGAACAACTGGAGAGGCGAACTTTTTTGTACGCGAAGGAACGACGTTTCATATAATATATTAGGCAATATTAAATATTAGACAACATCACATACATTGCTCCGATCCCAAAGTAAGTAGCTTAAGCACTTGTGTTATGGGTATCAGAACAACGAAGGTACCACATATAAATACTTAAATACAAATATTAACACCCAGACACGGAACAAACACAAGTGTTCATTAATTTTAAACCTACGCAAATAAAGTTCACTCTCATTCATTCATCCATGACTGATTAACCTTTTAAACGCCGCCATTTTGCCGTCGCGACGACCGCGAAACCTCTTTGGCTTTAATAGCGACCGCTTCCGGTTAGGTGGGGGGGAGGCATTTCCGGTAGAAGGAAATTGCAAATCTCCAGGATTACTTTGCGAGACTGTAGTTCAATCTCGCTGCTAACGAGAGTTGTGAGATAATCTTGTGTTTCAAATGATTATACACACAGACATAAGAGAGGTAGGGCATAGCGAATCTTCGCTCGAATCGAGCCGCCCGTCCGGGGAAGGACCTCCACCCTATAGAATACCGCAGCCAAATGACCTCCGGGTCATGTTCCTGTCGGTGAGTAGGGTTTCCGGAGCTCGTGGGGGGTTGGGGGTGGGCCGGCATCCCGGGGAGCACTCTATTGCTCCCCGGATCCGGGGGCAGGGTTATTTGCCCTCCCCGGACCAGGAGTGCCGGCCGCTTATCATCTGCGGCTGGCCAGGGCAGGCAGGGATGTGGCCGTATGCTTCGGCGCTACCCGTGTCCCTGCAACTTGCTGCCCACTGGCGACACAGGGGGGTTTAGTGGGTATGCCCTCCCTTTTTGGGAGGTGTGAGTCCCACACACCATGCCGCCTCCCCCCGGAGACGGCATGAAGGTGCCTAATGCATTCCCCTCTTAAAAAAAAAAATGGGCCGGCATGGCGGTGGCAACTGACAGGTAACTGATCAGTTACCTGCCCGTTGTCACAGCGACTTGGGCTTCTTACGCTTTCCATCAGGCGTAGGGAAGCCATTATGTCGAGCTACTATAAAAAAAACATAGTAGCATATTCATGCAGATTACTCAGACTCGCACAGTGGATTTTGCGACTAATTTATAAGTCATCATCATCATCATCATCAGCCTATTGCAGTCCACTGCTGGACATAGGCCTCTCCAGTTGTTCGCCACTTAGGGCAGACGTGTGGAGGCTATACCCATAATCGCCACGCTGGGCAGGCGGGTTGGCGATCGCAGAGCGTAGCTTCTCGCTCCGGTGACTTTGCTACGCCTTCAAATGTGAGGGCTGTGCCGCCACCAGTCAGTTGCCAGAGCCTCGTTTGTTATTCGGCAGGATGTACCACGGGCAGGGAAGGATGGTTTGGAGTGAAAAGATGATAGGTCGCTCCCTTACATCCCTACCATCATGTTTATCTATTATGATTTTCCAAGCGAAAACAATTCACTTCTGCAGAGTCGCGGAAACTCACTCGCTCACTCAGTAACTCACTTATACCGGACGTGCAAATCTAACCCAATCATATTCCTCTAACGAACAACAATTAACCAATCGGTGCTTTGTACGTTAACTCGATTCCTTTGTCCAGTTCCGTGCACTCGGAAAATGCATAAATTATCGCCTCAAAAGAATGTTACTTGCCGACCAGTTATTGTTGGCCCGTGCATCCCCTTTGAACGTACTGTTTTAGGTGCATTTCAAGGATCAAGATCGGTTGGTTGTGTAGTAACTGATTTATGTTCCGGATAGCCGAATCGACGCTGGATAGTGGATGGTCGAAGTATGGGATCTTGTAAACTTATCCCAATTTCTTTCCGATTCATGTTTTACCCGGTTCCCGTTACGTTCCCGCTCCCAATCTCGAACTCGTCCCAATCCCTCGAAAATACGGAGTGACGCTAAATGATGTCTACTCAGTATGGTGTCTTCTAAGAAACCTCGACACTGGTTTTACGTTGACACCACTCCAGTGTCGGCTGGGCGAAGCGACAACATAAACAAAAGTAACTAAATAAATCATCAATGTCATCATCATCATCAGCCTATCGCAGTGCACTGCTGAACATAAGCCTCTTTAGTTGTTAGCCACTTTGGGAGAACATCTGGACGGATTGCCCATTATCGCCCTGCTGGACTGCCCGCTCCGGTGACAGTGCTGCCCGTCATTTTGTAGTATTTAGCTACGCCTTCAATCGTGACGGTTATACCGCCACCATTCGGTTACCAGAGCGTCGTTTGTAATTCGGCAGCATGCATCACGGGCAGGTGAGGGTGGCTTGGAGCGAAAAGATGTTGAGTTGTATCCCGTATAAGTACTAATAACACAACTACATGTGGTCGTATGTGATGTCGTCCAATTTCTATTTATTTATATTAACAGTTCCCGGATCAAAACTCGTAGGTCGGCGTACAACTGATTTATATTCCCGCATTGGCTATGAAAAAGTGCAAATTTATGCAAAGTGCATGAACATTTGGCACTTACTGACCGCTTTTTGCAGCATATCGGCGTATCCACAGTCCGAGGATGATAGCCAGTATGGTATTTTTTTTATCATCATCATCATCATTATCAGCTTGTAAACGTCCACTGCTGGGCATAGGTCCCGCTCAATGACAATTGTCATTTGGAGGGGTTTACTTAGTCACCACGCTCGGCAGGTGGGTTGGTAATAATAACCCAAGACATGCCACGCTGGGCCACACAACGCCACCTAGCCCCAAACTAAGCCGAAGCTTGTACTATGGGTACTAGACAACTAATAAATTACTTAGATACATTTTTTTTTTGTAAATAAATACATATTATACATAGATAACACCCAGACCAATACAAACAGACATGTTCATGAACACAAATGTTTGTACTGTGCGGGAATCGAACCCACGACCCTTGGCTCAGAGGGCAGAGGTCACTACCAAATGAACCACCGAGCCTGTTGGTGACCGCAATAGGTTTTATTTGCACCCAGTTAAACGCTTCTACACAGGGATGAGGCAGCATTCCTGATATTCTCTTAGTGGTCAGTCAAAATAGCTGCCACAACGGGGAAGTAACCGGCTAGTCACCCAATCAGTTGCCACCGCCTTGCCGGTCCGTAAAATGCTCCTTCACGCCCCATTTATAGAATCCCATATAAAAGGAAGGAGGAAACCCATCTACTGGCAATGAGATCTACATTCTTTTCAATCAATTGATTGTTCCATCGACGAGTATCGTTTAATCGGACTTTTGGTACCACAAGCTTGCTTTGTAATCGTATCACACACAGC
>CM062103.1:216545-233400 GCA_031163375.1 Conogethes punctiferalis | reverse complement strand
GATCGTACAGCATAACTTCTCGCTCCGGTGACGCTGCTGCCCGTCTGTGGTATTTAGCTACGCCTTTAAATGTGATGGTTATACCGCCACCAGTCGGTTGCCAGCGCCTCGTTTGTTATTCGGCAGGATGCACCACGGGCAGGTGAGGTTAACTAAATAACCCAAGACATGCCACGCTGAGCCACTCATCGCCATCTAGCCCCAAACTAAGCCGAAGCTTGTACTATGGGTACTAGATACTTAGATACTTTTCTTTTGTAAATAAATACATATTATACATAGAAAACACCCAGACCAATACAATGTGTGGGAATGGAACCCACGACCCTTGGCTCAGAGGGCAGTGCTCACTACCAAATGAACCATCGAGCCAGTCAAGGTGAGGTTAACTTGGAGCGGAATGATGATAGGCCGTTCTTAAACGCGCTTAACCCATTACAAATCGCTACTCATAATCGGTCCTTCAATTTCATTACCGGTAAAGTGGCATGTTATTTCACGTCCACTGTAATAGTAAATCTAAATCAGAGTTATCGCGTTAACGCCGAGTGGTAGGCGTCGTTAAAAACTAAACCCCGAGATGCGTATATCAAGTTCTGACGTTTACGCGCTAAGCGTAAATCGGTAGTATATGTTAGGGTTGTGTACGAAATAGTTTCAATTTACGCCTATAGGTGGGATGTAAGGCAGAGACCAATCATCTTTTCGCTCTAAGCCACCCTCACCTGCCCGTGGGGCATCATGCCGAACAACAAACGAGGCTCTGGCAAACCGACTGGTGACGGTAAAACCATCACGATAGAAGGCGTAGCTAAATACCACAGGCCGATGACGGGCAGCAGCGTCACCGGAGCAAGAAGCTACGCCCTGCGATCGCCAACCCGCCTGCCCATCGTGGCGATTATGGGTATATCCTCCAGAGGTTTGCCCTAGGTGGCGAACAACTGGAGAGGTCTATGTCGAGCAGTGGACTGCAATGATGATGATGATGATGTAAAATGTTGTTATCTTGTTGCTATCAACAACCCTATACCAAATAAAACGTACTACGCCATAGAGAATGCCTCGTTAAACTAATATTATCGCGCGGCGGTCTCTGACGACACTCCGTTCCATTCTTATATTTGAACTGTCCGTCTGTTTGTCCTGCGGTCGCTTTGCGAGTGATTTATATCTCTGGTGGAATCAGAACTCACAGTGTGTAGAAACACGGTTAGGTGTGCGATTTCGTAATAGACTAGTTGAAATAGCAGTTTATTTATTTTTTAATATATGGAAGTATAAATTACTGCATCCGATCTGAAATTAAGTAGATGACGCCGAAGTCCAGAACTGCAAAGTGTGAAATGTCAACGTCAAAATGACAGATGACATAATGTCAGATGATTTACTGTACTATTTTTTTGCTCTACCTCAACAAAGTTTAAATAAGTTCTACTTAAACTGTTAAAGAGTTATGAATGTACGAAAAATCTAGAACTTATTTTAACACTAGCAAGAGAAATAAAGTTTATACCCATTTGTTCATAATACATACTCATAATGCAATTTGGCAAAAAGTTTAAGGGAATGTACCTAAGAAATTAAATTACGTTTTCGACCGGAACTTCAATATCCGAATACCGAATAAGAAGATTATTTGTTAAATAGATTACGACGGTAGCTTATCTGAATGATGTCAGTACTTATTCAGGTACCCGACGATTACTCACTTAATTCAAAGCAATTCGGCGGTTGTTGTTTAGATATCACTGATAAGCCCTAAAGCGTAGTGATTGAAGATCAAACATACCTATTTTTATTATTACATTATGTCATAAATATAACGATAAAAGAGAAATTCTTTAATATTATTGGTATTTTTTTCCACGAATAAGACAATAAAAAGATCAAGTTAAAACATTGACTCACAAATTGTTCTGGATTTAAAAAAGTTGTTTCGAACGTATGACTGGCCATCTATTCTTCCAATTTCTCTCAAAATAAAAACAATTATTACATTCTATTCTAAATTCGAATTCTGTTTTTCACCGCTCAGTGACTCAATGCAGTAGATGCACTGAATTTTGAAACTTGAAACAATATACACCTTAATCCTTTGTCATAAGGAGTATGAACTCTGGTGTTTCGAATGCAAACAAAAGTCGACCTTATTGCGTTTTGAAAAGATTTTAATCAGCTCTCCAGATAAAAATAATCACGTGTAAGCGTGAAATTAACAAGAAAGTGAATGATTTGAAACTTTACTGCGTTGAGTTACGAATTGATTTACTTTTTAATGCGTTACTATTTCAATTGTCGCCCAACAATAAACATGGTTCTCTCGACAAGGGAACAACAAGAATTTGTTATGAATTCAAACAAGGAACGTTCAGCGGTCATTTGTATTTGTTTATTGTCAAATTAAGAATTGTTTATTTTATTTCACGCTTGGGGAAAATGTCGACCATTTTGAAGCGATGACAGTTACACTATCAAGTCTTCACTTCTTCAGTAAAATTTTGTTTTCCCTTACATCAGTTTCTTCGGAGGTTAAATGAATGGTCGATCCATTTTGTTACTTTCTTACCTTCGTGAATTCCATACATACGTGTTTCATATGTTGATAAATAACAAAAATTACCTACTTTATGCATGTAAAATAAAGTATTTTATGTTACATTACCACACTGTAGTCATCACTGCCAAGCTTGTAAATTGTACATACCTGTAACAACAAAAAACCATTAAAATATGAATTTAAATAGATCTAACACACAAATCCACTGGCTCATAAAATTTAGTCAAGTATCTAGGATGTTGTTATATTGCACTTTTGTACGCAAAGATATTGAGTGGCGAACGACTGGAGTGGCCTATATGCAGCACTGGAAGGCAATAGGCTGATGATGATGTAAAGATACTACCGAATGAGTCAATTCATTCACACACAATATTGTCAAACACACCGTCCGTATCGGGCCTAGCGTTACACGCAAAAATCACTCTTGGCTCGGCCCCAACATTTTACAGATTGCCCGCCCACGCCGCAAACTAATTGATTACTGCAACTCGTGTAGTTAAACAAGAAACAACACTAGTGGATCTTGACCTGCGATTCATCAAGCGAGTTGGAAGTTCTGTATTACAGTTGTTGGAAAAAACCGGCCAAGCGCGAGTCGGATTTGCGCACGAAGGGTACGTAACGTTGTCTATATTTCAAGCATTTTACGAGATGTGTGGATCTATAGAGGCAATATCCGGCAAAAAGCGGATAAAATTCACTTTTATTGTATGAGAGCTCCCGTAAATATGTTTTTTTTTATTTACTTAATTTTATTATTTGACTGGCTCGGTGGCTCAATTGGTAGTGACCCCTGCCTTCTGAACCAAGGGTCGTGGGTTCGATTCCCACCCGGGACAAACATTCGTGTGATGAATACTTGTGTTTGTTGTCCGTGTCTGGGTGTTTATATTTGTATTTAAGTATTTATTTGTGGTACCTTCGTTGTTCTAATACCCATAACACAAGTGCTTAAGCTACTTACTTTGGGATTACAGCAATGTATGTGATGTTGTCTGATATTTATTTATTATTTATTTATTTACTATCTATTACCAAAGATTTTAGAAAATCTAATTCAGTTGATAGCTCACCTAACCTCTTCTCTGTAACTATCCTCTACCCTAAGGTTGTCTGGAAGAGATCGCTTATAGCAATAAGGCCGCCTATATTGTACAGCATAATGTCATAGTTTTAAGTCAATTGTTTGGTGTGCAATAAAGAATATCAAATCTAATCTTTAAAAAAAAACGCATCAAAATCCGTTGCGTATTTTTCAAGATCGATGCCTATATAGGGACCGATTAGCTAGATAATATAATCAAAGTGTAAATATCGATTAAAAAAAGGGGCGAAAAAAATTGCGTTTATTATTATGAGAGCGCCTCATATATGTTTAATTTATTTTCTTTTTAGTATTTGTTGTTATAGCGGCAATAGAAATACATAATTTGTTCAGTTGTAGTGAGATATCGCGGTTCTTGAAATACAGCCTTCTTCTTCAGAGATCAAAGACTTCCAATGCTGCTATGCGCCCCTGGTACTTTCTGATCTTAGAATAATAACACCTAGAAATCGAGTCATTACTACATAATCATATATTACATAATTATCGAGTAATCGAGTTACAATGAAAATTTGACATTCTGCTGCTAATCGTCATCAATGAAAGCAAGAATTTAATGAATTGGCTTATATAGAATCCAAACGAATACCCATCATAATTGTGATGTAGTCATTTCTGTCAGAAATGTCTATCAGTTACAATTTGTTAGACATTAATTGCTATCTACTTTCTATGAAAGCCGGAAATTAAGGGTTGTACTTTCGACGGAAGCGATAAAATATTAAAAGAGTTCCTTGTTACACAATACTTAGCATAGAACGTTTAATTATAATGGCCTCTAAACTATAAATCTTAATTAAATGTCGGTTATAGGAATAAGATACGATCAAACCAATATAATTTGCTAGTGTAATGAAACTACGAGTATAAGCCATTGTAATTATTTTCTAATTCATGTGCGTTTTCCTTATTTGTAATATTGATATGGAATCAATAATGCCTACGTTACAGTATTTTCCTCGGGAATTTAATATTACGAATAGCTATTAAAATGATGAATATATTTTGCTGGATCAAATGAACGTTATTTAGTCACGAACTAAATCGTAAAATCCATATTTGTGTAGTCGTGCTGCATAGTGGCTCATGTCTGTGGGTCAACGAAAGAGAAACCCATGTCGCTGAGGCAAGGGACAAGCAACCAGATCTATCAGTTGTCAGTTGCCACCGTCTTGCCTGCCCGTAATATGTTGCTTGAGACCGAAGGCACTTCACGGGTAGAACTCCAGAACCAGAATTCGCGTTAATAAATAAATATCTGACAACATCACATACATTGCTCTAATCCCAAAGTAAGTGGCTTAATCACTTGTGTTATGGGTATCAGAACAACGAAGGTACCACAAATAAATACTTAAATACAAATTATAAACACCCATACACGGAACAAACACAATTATTCATCACACGAATGGTTGTGCCGGGTGGTAATCGAACCCACGACCCTCGGTTCAGAACGCACGGGTCACTACCAATTGAGCCACCGAGCCAGTCAACCGCGTTCCCCGATAAATAATCTTTAAACTTTCAATCGGTTTTTGTTGGGTGAACTAAGCACGCTCCATAGTAGGCTGTGTGACGTCGTTTATAATCTGACGAATTGGGATCAAGCGCTACCTTTTTACTTATAAAGCAAAATAAAAAACAAGTATTCGAATTAACATTCTCGTCTTTTGAATAAGGATTGCATTAAATTCTCGTTTCCATTAGAATTTTATACGCCCTTAAAACTGTACAAAACCTAAGTCTTGAATTTCAAATAGAATGCTCTAAAATAACATCTAAATTCTAACAAAGAGCTGCAAACTTATACAAATACATGTAACTGCACTTCGCTCGTACGCAAACTACTCGGTGCACACAATCGCTTAACACGCCCTAAATAATTCACAAATTCCGTTTTAAGTTCGCGTTCGCTAAAATACTAGTACTAAAATTCCGTCCATAAAACCCTCACGATGCTGCCAAATCATCGTTTCAAATCGCTAAAATGTACAACGTTTCATACGTGTTGAGTTTGAACAGATGAGTTACTGGGGTGTGCTGGTGTGTGGCCGGCTCTGCGAGGCATTTTGGCGGCCGTCCAAAGTATTTTTGTTGCCTTATTAAGTGGATGCGTTTAACAAAAGCTATGATCTTTCGTGGGTCTGTTGATTGCTTCAAAAGTTGCGGTTTAGTTGTAGCAATCGTTCCTTGTTACGAAACTGAAGGGACCAAATTGTTTAACTTGTAAAATTATGGATTATTATGGCGTTCAATTAGCAAAACGTTGAATCCCAAAATTAAATAGAATTGTCATTAGATTGTTTTGATTACAAGCTGCCTGTAGACCAGTACCATGCGTTCCTGGTACTTTTCGCTCAATCAGTCACTATTCATTCTGGAGGTTTCCAAATTTAGAATAAACTCAAAGAACAGAAGTCAAAGACCAAATTTTTGTTTATAAGAAAACGTAGTATCTTGATAAAACATTAGCTAAGTCAGCGGTTATCAATCTTTTTTGGTGACGGAACCCTTTTGGATAGCAAAATACTTGATGGAACCCTACAATAAAACGATAAATAAAAATAATAAATATATAAATAACCCAAGACATGCCACACTGGGCCACACAGCGCCATCTAGCCCCAAACTAAGCCGAAGCTTTTACTATGGGTACTAGACAACTGATAAACTTATGTACGTAGATACATTTTTTTTGTAAATAAATACATATTATACATAGAAAACATCCAGACCAATACAAACAGACATGTTCATGCACACAAATGTTTGTAATGTGTGGGGATCGAACCCACGACCCTTAGCTCAGAAGGCAGAGGTCACCAATTGAGCTACCGAGCCAGCCACAATGGTTTTTAAGTGTATTTTTTATTAATAAGCATAATTAGATGTAACAGTTACTTATTACTTACTTACATAACAAGTATAATAATAGTGAATCGTGATACGCCGCGTCACAACTGTCGACTAGAGAGAGGTGTTTTGATTTTTTTTCTAACTTCTTGCGGAACCCCGACAGGGGTATCGCGGAACCCTAGGGTTCCGCGGAACACACTTTGAGTATGGCTGAGCTAAGTTAACGCAACCTAAATACTTCCTATGTATCTATGCGTTCCTGGTACTTTTCGCTCAATCAACCACTGTCCATTTTGAAGGTTTCCGAATTTAGAATAGGACCATAGACGACCAAAGAAGTATCTGGAAACGGGCAGCAGCTCCCTGTAAAGAATGGTGCTAAGGACAAATCTTTACTACAATCCTGGGTTCTTTAGGCGAAGCCTGAATCGGCATCTCAGTGGGCTTTCGGGGTGAGGGCGACAAGCGCAATGGGTTTGTTCTATTGTGCTTGTCGACCTAACTTTTGGACGACCGCTTACCATCAGGTGAAGTGAGGTAATCCTGCAAGCTTTGCTTATTAAAAAAATCTCCCCAAATAACAATTGTTATTGGGAAATGCCTATGTCCAGCAGCGGATTTGCAGGCTGATATTAATTAATAATGATACCAACATGTTTGCCGGAGTACACACACGTTCATACTTCTCTATTCCGCCAGACAGGGAAACCGCACACAAATCGTAACGAGCGCTTAATCAATAAATCATTATCAGATACAAAATCGACGGATAAGATCAAAGAGCTGTTCGTAATATATTTATCGGGCGCAGATAACGTAATGAAAAGCCATAATTCGATATTACTGGTGTAAGCCGCGTATTGTGGCGGCATCTAGCGGTTCGTAGCGGATTATTCTAGATATGATTTTGAATGGACTCATTTCTGCGTAAATTTATTCATGTTAAATTGTTTTACGAGCGATTAGATCTTTATTATGACTGGCTCGGTGGCTCAACCTCTACCTTCGGAGCCAAGGGTCGTAGGTTCGATCCCCATATAGTACAAACATTTGTGTGCATGAACATGTCTGTTTGTATTGGTCTGGGTGTTTTCTATGTATAATATGTATTTATTTACAAAAAGAAAATGTATCTAAGTAAGTTTATCAGTTGTCTAGTACCCATAGTACAAGCTTCAGCTTAGTTTGGGGCTAGATGGCGCTGAGTGGCCCAGCGTGGCATGTCTTGGGTTATTTATTTATTTATTCTTATCATAAAAATCACCATTATCATCAGCTTATCGCAGTTCACAGTCCACTGCTGGACATAGGTCCATTCGCCTATAATCGCAACACTGGGCAGGGGGGTTGACGGTCGCAAGGCGTAGTTTCTCGCTTCAATGACGCTGCTGCCCGTCATCGGTCCGTGGTATTTAGCTACGCCTTCAATCGTGATCGTTTTATCGCCACCAGTCGGTTTTCCAGAGGCTCGTTTGTTGTTCGGCAGGATGCACCAATGGCAGGTGAGGATGGCTTGGAGCGAAAAGGTGATAGGTCGCTCCCTTACATCCCCTCAATGCGATTGGTCTTTACGCGAAACCTCACCTACCACCGGCCGAATTAGAACTTAAAACTACTTGAAAATAAACTTCGTCCATCTATACGTTATCTGGGGCTAACCCTGATGGATTCTCTTTATATCCCCAACCGGATTGACTGTTCCGAAATAACGGGCCGTTTATAACCAAAACTAGCTCGCGACCTTAAAATGAAACGTCTAGCCAGGCTCTAATGGATCTAGAATTCTAGACCCGGAATAGACTGCAATAGCTGAAGTGTATACACCTGTCAAACGTGTCTATGGTCTATTCTAGCCGCCGGTATCGTTCTATGAATAATCTATGGATTTATTGGTGGGACTCGTATCAGTTTTGTTTACGAAGTAGGAAATAGCTTGTGATTAAGTGGATTGTCAAATTGGATGTCCTATAATGAAAGATTCATCATCATCATCATTTTTTTTTTCATTATCAGCCTATCGCAGTCCACTGCTGGACATAGGCCTCCCCAGTTGTTCGCCACTTAGGACAAACATCTGGAGGATATACCCATCATCATCATCATCATCATCAGCCCACATCAGTCCACTGCTGGACATAGGCCTCTCCCAATACTCGCCACTTCGATCGATCCCGGGCCTCCACGGATATACCCATAATCGATTATTATTATGGGAAGAAAAAAAAAAAGAATGGTTGCCGGCTGTCAAAATCACAGATTGTTCGGATTGATGTTTGTTTTTGTTTACCAAATAACTTAAAACTATTTAAAGCACATTGGATTTGTGTGCAAGCAGCCAAAATGGTGCCACTCAGCATTTGTCCTGGTACGTTTAGCACTAGGACGCTGATTTTCAGTGGCAGATGACGGGCAGCAGCGTCACCGGAGCGAGAAGCTACGGCCAGCGATACCCAACCCGCCTGCCCAGCGCGGCGATTATCGGTAAAGCTTGGGTTTGTATGCCCAAAGTGGCGAACAACTGGAGTGTACTGCGATAGGTCGATGATGAAAATAACAAATTGAAACAATTAAAACAAAACTGACTGGCTCGGTGGCTCATTTGGTAGTGAACTCTGCCTTCTGAGCCAAGGGTCGTGGGTTCGATTCCCGCACAGTACAAACATTTGTGTTCATGAACATGTCTGTTTGTATTGGTCTGGGTGTTTCCTACGTATAATGTGTATTTATTCACAAAAAAAATGTATCTAAGTAAGTTTATCAGTTGTCACTAGACAACTGATGGGTACTAACCCATAGTACAAGTTTCGGCTTAGTTTGGGGCTAGATGGCGCTGTGTGGCCCAGCGTGGCATGTCTTGGGTTAATGTCTTGGGTTAAAACTCCTTCTAGCAGAACGTACGCAACACAACACACGTAGCCCAATTTCCCAATGCCGATAGCACGCGAGCCGCACAGATCGATGTATCGATTCATCATTCGGCACGCAAACGAATACGAGCGCCCTAATCGATTAATGCGCTTTGTTTGGTAGTGATGCGATTAGTCATATCGATAAAAGTGACAAAACTTTTGTGCGATACGACGAAAAGTGATATTTTCTTACTTATCGAGGAATGATTAGGGATTGAATAGAATAGAATAGAAAAAGAATTATTGGCAACACATAGAAACGTAACGTAAAAACAAGGACAGATCGCAACTCGTTATGTTTTCCAACCAAAGGATGGAAGAGTTACAAAGAAACCTTATAAGTATTTAATTAAAATTTGCTTTAAGTAAATGGAGGAAAAATAAAATGTTTCAAGGTTTATCATCATCAGACCATCGCAGTCCACGGCTGGACATAGCCTGTCCAGTTGTTCGCCACTTCGGGCCAACATATGGAGGTTTTACCCATAATCGCCACGCTGGCGACGCTGCTGCCCGTCATCGGCCTTTGGTTTTATTACGCCCTCAATCAAGATGGATATACCGCCACTAGTCAGTTGCCAGATTTAAAGGATTTAAGGTTACGGAATAATATTTATTTCAGTACAGATTGAACAGAAAGACCTTCTTGCTTAAAGAGCGGCCATAAGCGCGTTAAAACGGCAATATCACAGTTCGAAACGCTTACCATGCCAATTTTCTACAACTTAGGGCTTTCGTGCCTTAGATTTCGTACCTCGCGAGCTCACCCAGCAAAAACCGGTTCACTCTTGCCCTAAACATCGGAAGATTTATTTATAAAACTCTATCGACAAAACAGTACTATCGATAAACATGTCACAACACTACGCTATTCAGCAAAGGCTACTTACTTTGTAGCCACACACTGCAGATCGTTCGGCGATCCGTGGAAGACCATTTAATACGATAGCGAATATTTCAGCTTCGACCAGATAGAGATGTTTCGAAGTCCGCAGGAATTTATCGATACGAGATACCAATTGGAATGTCTGGCCGTGTTAGGGTGACCAGCGGAGCTGTTCACAATGCAAATTTCGGTTCGGATTCGGAATCTTTTTGCACGTTTTTTTATACTTGAGGCGGCAGACGAGCAAATGTGAAGCCTGATAGCTCGTTGGGGGTTAGGGTTGGGCCGGCATGGTGGAGGCAACTGGCAGGTAACTGACCAGATACTGGCTCATTGTCACAGCGACTTGGGCTTCTCTTTTTCCTACCATCAGGCGTAGGGAAGCCATTATGTCAAGCTACTATAAAAAAAAGCGAAGATGAAATAAGGTTCATTCAGATGTTAACAAAGCCGCCTTGGCATCATCGCAGTAATTTAGGGAAAATCCCATATAGTACGGGATATCTGGTCACCCTAGTGTATATATGTTTGTACGGCCGTACGTAAATATAATGGGCGTATGCGTCATTTCAATGTAATGGGGATAAGTGGTTGTTTTTAGACGCCGAGAGGTGTATCGCTATTACATTTTCAATTAGGATAATCCTACGCTCAAACTCGTACGAAAAGCAGACACGGTTGAAAATATTTTGGTGACCCAGTAAAGGAGCCCGCTTGAGTGATGGTTCTAAGGTTCCGGGTTATGTTCTCCGTCAGGTCAATTACAGAAACGTAATTTTAAATTCTGGACATTAATCAAGTCAATCTTTCTATGTAGACGGGTCGATTTTTTTTGTAAAGAATAAAAGTTACTACAGCATAATTTTTTTTTGTATAAAACATCTTTTTAGAAAAAGCATTACCACCTATATCTGCCCTATCGCTGGCATGCGTCTCTTCAAGACAAACTTTCAGTTAATAAAGTTATTTTTTTTTTAATTATCAAATAACGAGCATCATGATGAGAGATGCGAGTAAGGTGACATTCTTAACAAAAAACCTCATCAACCAAACCTAATTAAAACAATTTTAAAAAGCGCGCGCGTTCCCCTGTCAACGCAACGTCATCACATTGTGACGGAAGCGATTAAAAATTAACACAACTCACGTCAAAGTACAAAGCCGTCCGTCCCGTCCCGTCATACGATCTCCGCATCACATTCACCCTCACAACCAATTTACCGAAAGCATCGGACCGCCGCACATCGTACGTCCAATTAAATACATCCGCTTGAGCCGAGAGCGGACGAAACGTAAGGACGAGATATCCGTATGTATCCGTTCCGCACTCCGCCACAATACGGAATATCCACATCATCTCGATGGATGGCGATCCTCGACTGTACGCTTTATGAGGAAGTTCTTGCCTCGCGCCTCGGTTTTGTGGAACCAACTTCCTGCGACAGTCTTTCCGAACAGCTACGACTTGGGAACCTTCAAGAAACGAGCGTATTCATATTTAAAAGGCCGGCAGCGACCCTAAACTCGGTTAGAGCTGCGGGTGTCCATGGGCGGTGTCGACTGCTTACCATCAGGCATCACACTTGCTCGTCTGCCACCTCTCGCATAAAAAAAAAAAAAATATAAGAGGACATTGAGGGAATCTTTCTAAAAGGTATTTGTGATCGCAGCCTTACACGGTCGGAATGGACCGCCGACCAACGCGTCTTTAGTCGGATTAACCAATTTTGTGTGCCTCAAGCTGTATTCCTTATCTCTAAAATCTCAATGATGATGATGATGATGATGATAATCGTATAAACACACGCGCGTTGCCCACCCTAACCCCCGGCTGCCGATACAGCTCTCGCCCCACGAGCTCCGGAAACCCCACTCACCGGCAGAAACACGACCCAGAGGTCATTTGACTGCGGTATTCTATAGGGTGGAAGTGCTTCCCCAGGCGGGCTCAACTCGACTTCCCGGCTTCAGGCTTCCCGGGCTCAACTCGAGCGAAGATTCGCTATGCCCTACCTCTTTCAAAATATAATCAAAATCCAATCGCGTAGAGTACTCAATCCCCCTGTCAGACGATCCCGGCGGACGCTTCTCCACGCTTCGCCGAACTCTACGCGGCCGAAGCGACCGGAAGCGTTTCGTACACCATATATTATATGAACAGAACGAGACGAGTGACGAGGATGATTTGAGCTGGACGGACGACGAATAATAACGTAATGTAGAAATAGATTGACTGTCGGGCCACGGGAGTGGCGGGACAGTTGGTCCACAGAAAAGGTTGTCCATCGTCAGCCTATCGCAGTCCACTGCTGGACATAGGCCTCTCCAGATGTTTGGGCAAACAACTGAAGGTTTTACTCATAATCGCTAAGCTGGGCAGGCGGATTGGCGATCGCAGAGCGTAGCACATTGCTTCGATGACGCTGCTAACCGTTATCGGTCTGTGGCTTTTAGCTAAACCTTCAATTCTGATGGTAATACCGCCACCAGTCGGTTGCCAGAGCCTTGTTTGCCATTCAGCAGGATGCACCAGGGGCAGGTGAGGGTGGTTTCAAGCGAAAGAAGATAGGTACCACCATTCCACTGAATTGTACCACCATTGACTGGCTCGGTGGCTCAATTGGTAGTGACCCCTGCCTTCTGAACCAAGGTTCGTCGATTCCCACCCGGGATAAACATTCGTGTGATGAACACTTGTGTTTGTTCCGTGTCTGGGTGTTTATATTTTGTATTTATTATGTGGTATCTTCGTTGTTCTGATACCCATAACACGAGTGCTTAAGCTACTTACTTTGGGATCGTAGCAATGTATGTGATGTTGTCTGATATTTATATTTCTTATTCATTTTTTTTTTATTATCACTAACCTCTCATTTCACGGCCCTACACGGTTCTCGGACGCGAGACGGACAGCCATCAAGAGATCGCCCATTAAACGAGACAAATGAGCGCAAATGCGCCACTACTCCCACGACCACACACGCAAGTCTCAACCTTATTCACACAGAAGATAAAGTTCAAAATCGTATGCGTAACCAAGCTTTTAAACGCTCGTCTATTCTAAATGGAATTCGAACTTTAACACATTTCTTTTTAAAGTCATATTTGATTTGAGAATAAACATTAATGCATGTGTGAATCAAACGAATGGATCTGCTAATCAATTCTGATACTTATCACTTAGCAAATACAGTTGATATTCATTCATAGATCATATTTAATTTGAATATAAGCGCACGCGTGATTCGAACGTTTGGCTCTAGTTAATCAATTTTGACACTTATCAATTAGAACTTACAGTTGATATTCCATCGTAGACTAGATCATCGACCTTGAGTCGTATGTCTAAGGGATTTGAATATGTCACTGTGTTTTGGCAGAAAGTTATTCGCGGTTCGCGTTTGGTTTCTTCCGCTTCAGTTGATTTGGTTAGGAGAAATATTTTTCTTGAAATATTCTTTGCCTTGGGAGAGGCCTATGTCCAGTAGTGGACTGTTGTAGGCTGATGATGATGATGATACCTTTTAACTAATTAATGGGATATAAATTTTAATAAACCCACCACTTTGGCTAATGTCGAGGTCGTGGGTTTTTCGCTTTCGATCCCCGCACGGTACAAACATTTGTGTGCATGAACATGTCTGTTTGTATTGGTCTAGGTGTTCGTTACGTGTAATGTATTTATTAAAAAATATATCCATACTTACTAGTACTTACTTACTTACTTACTAATATTATAAATGGGAAAGTGGGTCTGTCTGTTTGTCTTTCATTCACGGCAAAACGACAAAGCTAGTACTTATATGTATGTAAGTAAGTTTATCGGTTATCCATTTGTCCAGTACCCATAGTACAAGCTTCGGCTTAGTTTAGGACCAGATGGCGCTGTGTGGCCCAGCGTGGCATGTCCTGAGTTGTTTAATTTTTAATTAGATAATGCAGTTTCTCAATAGGATAAAGCATAAAAATAAACGCCAATAATTTCCTAAACATGCAGACTTTAGACATCAAACGCCATAACTACATATACCATTCTCATTCATCTTAACTAATATTATAAAGCTGAAGAGTTTGTTTGTTTGTTTGTTTGAACGCGCTAATCTCAGGAACTACTGGTCCGAATTGAAAAATTCTTTTTGTGTTGAATAGACCATTATCGAGGAAGGCTTTAGGCTATATAACATCCACGCTGCAGCTATTAGGAGCGAAGAAATAATGGAAAATGTAAAAAAAAACGGGGAAAAATAACTATTCCATGCGGACGAAGTCGCGAGCACAGCTAGTCTTAACTATATAATATTATAAAGCTGAAGAGTTTGTTTGTTTGTTTGAACGCGCTAATCTCAGGAACTACTGGTCCGAATTGAAAAATTCTTTTTGCGTTGAATAGACCATTTATCGAGGAAGGCTTTAGGCTATATAACATCACGCTGCAACTATTAGGAGCGAAGAAATAATGGTAAATGTAAAAAAAAACGGTGAAAAAATAACTATTCCACGCGGACAAAGTCGCGAGCACAGCTAGTATAATATATGAATGATGCTATTTCTATTCCACAATTTCCAGTTTTAGCGAACGGTACAGTCGATAAATAACGGTGTAACCGGTATTTTCACATCGATTTCATTGTTTTTTTTATGGTTGATCAAGATAAAGCCATTATAATTCGATTTAGTTTGTTTTTATTTTGGAGATTTTGGCTGTTGGTGTACACACGACCATAGATCGACCTATCCCCAATTTAACAGACACCAATTAGATATTGCAACAGGAGGAGCTCGGTGGCGCCGCGGTCTTGTTCGCTTAACAATGATCGCAACGTTGTGCAACCATTGGCGCGGCCAATCCGATGATGGGTGACCAAAATTTGACACCGATTTCCTCCGTGCTTCGGAAGGCACGTTAAGCTGTTGGTCCCGGGTGCTATCTTTACCAACTCAGATAGCAGTCGTCACTTCATATCAGAGATGATGATAACTCTGACGCCTAACTGGGAATGGGTATAGCTTACCCTAAGTGTTGCGGAGGTCTGATGGCAGTCGCTCTGTGTAAAAGTTTAGCCCTCGCCAAATCTCTCAGTTTGGGAAGCCGACCCTGAGACAATCGGGAAATAGGCTAGGAGGATGAATTAGATATTGCAACAGTTGACTGGCAAAGAAAGGGTTTGCGGTATTATAAATAAATAAATAAAGTCTGTACTTTCCTATTTGTGCAATAAAGATAAATAAATTGTTGGGGAGAAATAATTGCTTAAAAGAGTATTTAGTGCATAGAGTCGATTTGTCCTTCTAATTTTTGGGGGAGCTTGACATACAGAACATAAAGGAAAGAAAGAAAGAAAATGTTTATTAGGTACCGAGACAGTACAAAGTAGTTCTAGTCTCGTATCGTATTCAATAATAAATAAATAAATATTCTTCCTCCTTGCCGGATTTGGCAACGGCGAACAGGAAATTTACACAAGTAAACACATTATTAAAAAAAAACATATAAAACCTACCTAAGGAAGCCGAGTGGTCGTTTGTACATAATAAAGTATGAAAAATAAATGATTTCTAGTGTCTCCCATGTTGACAAAATGCATTTAAATGATTTTATCTACTCAGTCCTTGAACTTTTTACGATAATTCATTTATAAGATAAAACTAGCTTTAATATTTCGCATCCGTGAGAGGAACTGATCTAAAGAAATTAAAACGATGTTTGGATTTTGTCCTCGAATCTTCCGTAACCATTGATCAGATAAATATCCGATCCCAGAGTATTTAAGCTTTAGGGCTATGTACCAGAACAACAAGGGTACCACAAATAGGTACTATACATAAATACAAACACCCAGACCTAGAATAAACACAAACATTATGCTCATTATGAATGTTTGTCCCCGGTGGAAATAGAACCCACGACTCTTGGCTCACAAGAATAAAAGAAAATAACTGAAGACATGCCACGCTGGGCCACACATCGCCATCTAGCCCTAAACTAAGCCAAAGCTTGTACTATAGGTACTAGACAACTGATAAACATACTTAGATACTTTTTTCTGTAAATATATACAAATTATACATAGGAAACACCCAGACCAATACAAACAGACATGTTCATTCACATAAATGTTTGTACTGTGCGGGAATCGAACCCACGACCCTTGGCTCAGAAGGCATTGGTCACTACCAAATGAGCCATCGACTCAGCCCACGAGATAGCAAACATCATCATCATCATCATCATCAGCCTATTGCAGTCCACTGCTGGACACAGGCCTCTCCAGCTTTTCGCCACTTACGGCCAACATCAGGAGGGTATACCCATAATCGCCTAGCTGGGCAGGCGGGTTGGCGATTGCAGGGCGCTCCGGTGACGCTGCTGCCCGTCCTCGGTATGGGGTATTTAGCTACGCCTTCAATTGTGATGATTATACCGCCACCAGTCGGTTGCCAGCGCCTCGTTTGTTATTCGGCAGGATGCACCACGTGCAGGTGAGGTTGGCTTAGAGCGAAAAGATGATGGGTCGCTCCCTTACATCCCTTAG
>CM062103.1:170230-216445 GCA_031163375.1 Conogethes punctiferalis | reverse complement strand
GCATGTGTAATTGCTCAAGCTACATACTTTGGGGTCGGGTCTAAGTATGCATGCTATCTGATAAGCATTATCTAGCACAAACTACTGCAAGTAGGACAATATCTACAAGTTACCATCTGCAAATATACGCCAATCAGCGCGCCAGATAGCTAGAATCGAATTTTAATCTTCCAATTCAATATTACACCCGTTCCACGCTCGCTGTAGACCATAGGCTCTCAAACCTTTGTAGACTACTAACAAGCCCCCATTACAATACATATACAAAGTCTGGGATGTAAGGGAGCGACTCATCATCTTTTCGCTTCAAGCCAACCTCACCTGCCCGTGGTGCATCCTGCCGAACAACAAACGAGGCTCTGGCAAACCGACTGGTGACGGTAAAACCATCACGATAGAAGGGGTAGCTTAATACCACACGCCGATGACGGGCAGCAGCGTCACCGGAGTAAGAAGCTGCGCCCTGCGATCGCCAACCCGCCTGCCCAGCGTTGCGATTATGGGTATATCCTCCAGAAGTTTGCCCTAGGTGGCGAACAACAGAGAGGCCTATGTCCAGCAGTGGACTGCAATAGGCTGATGATGATGATGATGAATATCCGTCGCCCCCCATTACTAAAACATAAAATGATAAAAGTTTATACGAAAAAAAAATCGAACAGATTAGAATTGACATTCACTGAGTAGATACCAATTTGGCTGCACATTGTATAGCATTGTAGCTTAGTTTTAAATTACTTTGTAGATTTAATACACCCTTGTATTATTTGATGTGCGCTGAATAAACTATTTTCTATTCTATTCTAATATATACTTAATACCTACATTAATTAACATAACAACTCAACAGTCGATCCATTATACAACCGCCAATCTATTTTTATCAATACAATAATACTCAATATCTGTTATCCATATCTTTGGTATGATGTATTCTCCTGTAAGTGTTTGTTACACTCTCTATATAGTTATAATCATACAATGTAATAGTGTAACAAATGTTGGTGAATCAAATATAAATAAATAGAATTTTAGACCACCCAACATCTAAGCGCTTGTTTTCTCCTTTAGTTTTTTTATTAAAAAGTTGGGTACAGCCTGCTATAGAACGCCGCATTGCCTCAGACGACTTCGGCTTAAGCACTACACATTTATTTCTAAGAAAAACGTCCCCATTTGCCTTTGCCTGAAACGCTAAAACGCCCCTCAGTGGGCGATTCCGCCCCACTTGAGAACCTATGCCGTAGATCTACCCGACTCGCGACTCTCGTACCGTATAGTATTAAAACTCTACGGTGATATCCACAGATATTATCGTACAATAAATTGATTTAATTTCCTCGACGTGCGAACCCGTCCGCTGACGTAGAACGAATGACTGCGAAGCGGAAATTTAAAAGTTCTGCTCTAATAGAGTTCGTGTGTCGTTTGGAAAATATTGTTATTGAAGTATTTTTTAATGTCGGCACAACACAGTACTCTTCTTGTCTGATGGATAGACAAAAAGTTAACAAAAGACAGTCCAATAATGCCATGCTGAGTCCCGTTCATTATGTATATGGTCCATCCGTGTCGTGGTCCATGGTCTGATGGTCGATGGATGTTTATTACTTTTTCACAGGAAAACTACTGACCAGATTTCGACGAATCTTTGCAAAATTTAGCTCAAACATCAGACTTGCACATAAACTACAATATATCCACAAGAATATCATAATATAATATTCACGTTTGTAAGGTGAAATGTAAGGTAGCGACCCATCATTTCTTCGCTCCAAGCCATCCTCACCTGCCCGTGGGGCATCCTGCTGGATAACGAACGAGGCTCTGGCAACCGACTAGTGGCGGTATAACCATCACAATTCAAAGCCCAGCTAAATACTAGAGGCCGATAATGGGCAGCAGCGTCACCGGAGCGAGAAGCTACACCCTGCGATCGTCAACCAGCCTGCCCAGCGTGGCGATTATGGGTATAATCTCCAGTTGTTTGCCCAAAGTGGCGAACACCTGGAGAGGCCTATGTCCAGCTGTGGACTGCGACCAGTCGTGCCATCGGTCGGTTGCCAGCGTCTCGTTTGTTATTCGGCAGGATGCACCACGGGCAGGTGAGCCGCTACCTTAGATCTCTTATGAGAAATTAGCAGGCTCGCTTTTTAAAGGTCCCTCAGTCTAGACAGACATTGTTCCAACTGGTTAATAGCCCCCTTTGTTTCAAATCACAGGTTCCATTATATTTTTCCCCCACCGGCCATTGTCTCAAATCGTTTAGGATTGACTAAAACTTCCTCAAGACAACTTTGGAGGCTTTCCGACAACAAAAGGTGGACAAAAGGCTTTGAAACTCATTTTAACTTCATTAGTTTGATCAGTTTTGTTGACAGGTACGCCCTGCGATCGCCAACCCGCCTGCCCAGCGTGGCGATTATGCGTATATCCTCCAGATGTTTGCCCCAAGTGGCGAACGATTGGAGAGGCCTATGTCCAGCAGTGGACTGCGATAGGCTGATGATGATGACAATGATGATGTTCAGAGGTAACGAACGCTGCCTCAGACACAGAACACTGGTCAGTTGCCACTGCCATGCCGGCCCCACCCTAACCCCCCCTAGAGCTCCGGAAACCCTACTCACCGGCAGAAATACGACCCGGAGGTCATTTGGCTGCGGTATTCTATAGGGTGGAGGTCCTTCCCCGGACGGGCAGCTCAATTCGAGTCAAGATTCGCTATGCCCTACCTCTCTTCGTGGGTTCGATCCATGCACGCACAGTGCAAACATTTGTGTGAATGAACATGTCTGTTTGTATTGGTCTGGGTGTCTGCTATGTACGATATGTTTTTATTTACAAAATAAAAGTATCTAAGTAAGTTTATCAGTGTCTAGTACCCATAGTACAAGCTTCGGCTTAGTTTGGGGCTAGGTGGCGATGTGTGGCCCAGCGTGGCATGCCTTGGCTTATTAAAAGAACAAGTAAATTTAGTCGTCTGTGTCACAAGATGGATGTACCACTGTGCTACTAAACAAAAAGACGCCACGTTAAGGAACCAGTAAAGCATAGAAACCGCCGTCGCAAATCATACGAGACGTGATTAATGAATGACTGGGTGTACTGACAATATTACGAGACACGGGAATATGACGCATGGTGTCGTATAATTAGTTTTAGTTAAGGGAAACGGACTTATGAAAACAGTCATATAAAGATAGTCACAGAAATTACAAAGGTATAGCCCGTTAAAATAACGCGTGACGTCAGAGAGTGGGAGTTTGAAAAAAAGAAAAATACGTGTCCAATATATTTTTATGATCTAAAATACGGACTAAATATAATGTAATTGGCAGGCGGGTTGGTGACCGCAGTAGGTTTTATTTGTACTCAGGTAAACGCTTCTGCCCGTTTCTTGATATTCCCTCCACAGTCGCCTTCTACGACACCCATGGGACGAGATAGGTATTCCTATTCCAAATCCAGAAACAACGCGGAATACGAACTTGTAATACGAATTGAAAATTTTACGAAATAAGATTTACCATATTCAATTTCATACAAACATTCAGATGTGTTTCCTTTCATTCATCTAATACAAATCCATCTATGAACTGCCCACAGATTACCCCCAATAGATACCGCATGTTCGGCATTTTGCTTTGAATTTCGCGAGTCAACTTCAGGTGGTACGAAGGGTATGCGGGGGACGTAACTCATTTCTCAAGTGATGTACATTTGTATTGTGAAATGTCGATAATTTTATAGAAAAATTACCAATCAGGTAAATAGTCTAATGAGGCTAGATTATGTCTGTATCACCTTTTCAGTATTTTGTGCAATAGCTACTGGATATCTATCTATGCATGCATAAAAATATATGTTTATATAAAACTCTTATTATGGAAACCTAAATTCACGTCATATAGATTTGTTACTTTTAAAGATGGTATCTCGTATTGCAGGAACTGTAGATGCACACACCCCTAAATCATAGCTACTCGTACTACTATGTCGATAATAATCGTAGCTAAGAGGCACAGACACAGAGAACACTTGTGTTATGGATATCAGAACAATTTCGGTACCACAATAATCTATATAAATAAAAATGAATTGATGTTCGTTAGTCTAATTAAAACTCGAGAACGTCTGGGCCGATTGAGCTGATTTTGGTTTTAAAATGTTTGTCCAGGGTAGGTTTAAAAGGTAAAAATAATGGGTGGTACGAAGTCGGCCGGGCCAGTTAGTATATATTATTATGTACGTACTTAAATACTAACACCTAGACACGGAACAAACACGCTTTTTTGATTAGGTACCAAATTTAAAAAAACAGTATAGTTGTAAATATGGTTATGTAAAGCAATCACAGCAGTTTTTATTTACTCGTCTTCTATCCTTCATACAGTGAAAACTATCCTATGTAAATGTCTCTAACAGCAGGGTGCGGCATTTGTCCATTTTAATGTTCTTTCAGGACACTTTGGAAATCTAAAGTAGAAACAATAAAAATTTTCACATCTTGCATTATCGATATACTTGAAAGTAATACATTGCAACACTATTGTCAAACGTGTGTATGCTAGAAAGGGATAAAAATAGTGAAATTGGTAATGAAAGAAGGGGATCATGAAAAAAGACATCAACGCGAGCACGGAATATTAAACACAACAGGAAAGGACGTGTGGGCGTGGCCCGCGTGCCAAAGTTAAGGACAGCGAGTCTTAACTTGACTCAGTCGCTTTGTGGTTGCTTAAGTATCGTGACGTGCGCTGTCGGTATTTTCATTCGAGTGTTTTATTAAATAACTCTCAATATTGACTCGATGTTCCGTCTTTGAGTGCAAAAACAATAGTAGTACTAAGAACTTGCTTCGATCATGTGTTTCTTATCATCGGTAAGTCGGTATTTACTTTTTATTAATTAAATAATCTTTCGGCATAACCTCTATCCATTTAAAGCATTCGTGTAAATTAAGAATCACACGTATGAACACTGAAATAAAGTTTATAATTGTCTGACGCCTGGTCCACATGCGCCATCTAGTATCGAATAGTAGAATCAGAAACTACGTCCCAAGTCGAACCTACTTTAGGGTTGTGACACGTTGAAATATCATCGATTTAATTATGTATTTTGTCTATTACACTTTTTTATGCCTTATTGTAAACTATTGATTATTTTCGTTTTAGTTTTCCTAAAGATCCAAATGCAAAAGAGAAGTGGATTCGGCTCTTCGGTGGATTCTTCTCGGCAGGCTACACGTCGAAGTGCTGGTAGGAAAAGTTCGACGTGCAAAAGTATTACTAGTGAATCTATTTGCAGAAATAAACTATTTTATTTATTTTAAATGAGTTTTATTTTATGAAGTTCCCTACAAAGAGCTGTTTTCTTTTTAAAAATATGGTTCGGTGTAGCTCCCTAGATGATCATAGAATACCCATTTCAGACTGTTACGGAATTTAAGGAAAAATTACATTAAATACTTTTTTCAATGTCATAAAATGACAGGATTTTTCTATTCCATTCAAAGCTCGTTGAACGTCATATAATTAATTATATTGGAGCTGCTAGCTTTTTAAGCAGAAAACGGCTCGTAGATAATATATTTGTAGATCTAGTCAATACTTCTTGTCGTGTAAGTAGGCCTTATGATCTAAAAAACCCATTTTTAGATCTGTTAACACAAATAATATTTATATATGTTACGGGTAATGCTAGAAGGTGGAGTAAATCTAGGTTTACCCGGGTTGACCTAGTATTACCCAAGCTGGGGTATAACAAGGGAAGCCTCCACGCGTGGTCGTCTGCTTGCAGACGGCCCGGCGTACCCCGGGCAACGGCGGGTAGTAGAGGATGGCTGCTACCCGACGGCTAATTCCCTGTAGGGAGCACGCACTTGTGCGTGGCTCCGGGAGCCAAGTGGGTTAGTGAAATGAAACTTCAAGGGCATTTTAAACATCTACAACAACATTTAGTGAGCATAAACTTAATAATAGCTTTAATAGCAAAAACTAATAGCGGTCTTTGTTATTAAAATTGAAATTATTTATTTGAGCAAGATAAACTTCTGTGACATGATTCGAAATTCCTGACGTTGCAGATGTATATGAGCGGCGGTTATCATTTACCATCAGATGAACCGTTAGTAATGAACCCTATTTCATTAAATAAGAAAGAAAATTAGGCAACACCTAAGTTTACCCAGCCAGTAGTTGGGTAGACCTAGGTGAGCATGGGTAAACCACGAATTTATTTTACCTTGTATTCGGACTTTACCCAAGTAGCTTGGGTAATCCTAAGTAAACCCGGGTAAACCTAGGTTTACTCCAACTTCTAGCATTACCCGTAACATATACATTAAATGTGAAACTTCTGTCAGTGTATTTAAATGTTAATGTATATCTATTCTAATATTAATTAATTATTTTAGAAGTAATCGATGTTTCATCACCAATAATATTCGTATTAATCCCATCCCTATTTGAGTAGCGACGATAATAAATGTCATGATAAACATTCTAGAAAAAAAGCAAGTGCATGCGTATAAATTAAAACCTTACGTTGATTGTCGTAAGGTGTTAAACAGCGTACAACTTTTAAGAGTGTCATCTAGCGTGCAATAGGTGAACTAACTAGTCAAATCAGGCCAAAAGCACTTCGATGATATGCCGTAAAACCCTCAAAGTGTAATTTCTAAATTCTTCTTTATCTCAAATGCATTATGGTAGTTTTTATGTTATTGTTAGTAGCGGTTACATCTTTGTGATTTCAAGAAATTATTATAGTTATGATTGGTTAATTTTATGTGTGCGTATAATGTTATTGTGTGAGTTTGGCGACAGCAGTTTTCTATGAACTGACTAGATTATGCCCTTTCCTCTTGTGTTAAATATTCCGTGAACGCGAGCTAACATCTGTCAAATATTTTCCATCGTAACTTGAGCTCCGGCGCCAAGGAGTTCAATACTAAGATTCATACGTTTATGTTCTACAAACTATTAAAAGTGTCTCCGATACACACGGGTCTGACTTCTGGTCAGTACTGACCGTGGTACTGACGCACTTTAAGCGCATGCGTATTTCGCGCCTGCACTGCACAGATGTATTACCTTTTGCCCGATATCGTAAGTGCGGGATCTATTGGAGATATCTGTGGAACTGCCTATAACGCAATAAACTTACGAACATGCGTAAAACAGTCTTATTATAATTTAAAATAAAGTTCAAAATACATTAACAAGTTTAACAAATACAAACATCGTTCCAGGTCATTGTGCAAATAAAGTAACTTCTATTTGAAATCCTAATTCAAACCAATAAAGTTTAAAATACTTTAAAAGGTATAAGTAAAACATGCGTTTAAAAATGGAATTCGATCGGACGCTCTGAAATTGTGCAAAATTAGGTCAATCGATTCTAAATTTAATTCCGCATAAATAAGGTTGAAATTCAATCCAAAAGTTATATATCCAATGTACAGTCATGACTAGGTCATCTGCAGTTTTTTTCTCAAGTGTATTATTTATTTAGTCTTGGCACAAATAGCTATAAAACTAAAGAGTCCGGAGAAACATCACACGTGAAAGATTAACGATTTGTTGAAACGTTACGACCGTGAAATAACATTTGATTTGTAATGTAGGTAGATACCTACCATTTAATATTAGTATGTAGTAAGGGTAGGACAACAATGTATCAGACATATCAGTCCGGAATAAACCGCTATCCAGTACGCACACGCTTCTTTCACTTATCCTCCAGGACACAACCCTCCTTACCTCAGGGATCATACATTACAGTTTGGCGACAAGGATTAAGAACCTGCACGATGTCTATCGGCAAGCTGAACGAGTTCGACGTAAACAACGGGGTGTGGACGTCGTATGTAGACCGGCTGAATATGTTCTACAAAGTGAACAGGATCGACGAGGACATGAAGCTGCCGATTTTAATCGCCTCAATGGGTGACGAGGCGTACGAGTTGCTGGCTAATTTAGCAAGCCCCAAGAAGCCGTCGGAGTTAACGTTTGCAACCGTTAATGAGGTGATGCAATCGTATCTGCAGCCTATACCCTCTTCGTTGGCAGAAAGGTACCGGTTTAGGCAAAGACGGCAGAATATCGGGGAAAATGTGTCTGTGTATGTGGCGGAGCTGAAGAAGATGGCAAAACATTGCAAGTTTGGTGGCAATTTAAATGAAAATCTGCGGGATCAATTCATTTGCGGGCTACAGAGTGACGTCATTCGCCAACGGCTGTTTGCGGAGGACGATAACGTGACCTTCACGGAAGCCTTCAAACTTGCAACGTCGTTGGAAGCTGCGGAAAGAGATGCAGCGATGGTGGAGGAGACCAGTGCGGCTACGAGAGCGAGCGAGACGGGAGCAGTGAACGCGATGTCGGCAACATGGCGGGCGGCGGGCGGCCGTCGTGCGGGTGCGGCCGGAGTACGCACAAGGCATCGGAATAGTGCGCATAATCGGGACGATAATGCCTATTGTGTCGCTTGCGGAGCGCGGGGTCATATCCAGGTGGATTGTCGGTTTCGGAAATATGTGTGTAGTAAGTGTCATCGTGCGGGCCATTTGCGACGGGTGTGTCCAGATGCCGGGGCATCGGGCACGTCGCGGGGCGCGGGTCAGGGCGAGGGTCGGCCGGCGTCGGGGTCGGCCCGGAACGGCCTGCATTTCGGGGACGCCGATTGCGAGTCCAGCGAGGAGGCCGACGAGGACATCGAGGAGGACTTACATCACCTGTCCTTAAATAATTATAAACCAGTAAGTCTATCTATTCAAATTGATGAAACGTTATTAGATATGGAAATAGATACTGGTACTGCCATTTCTTGCATTAGTAAGATAACGTACGATAAATTTTTTAAATATTTGAGGGTAGAAAGTGATAACACTATCCTCAAATTTTATGATGGCTCCAGGATTAAGCCTATCGGTATTATTAGACCGTTAGTCAGTTACCAAGGTCGTTCTAAACATTTGGAATTATTTGTAATTCAGGGAGGTACAACATCTTTATTAGGAAGGCAATGGTTGGCGGAATTAAAAATCACAGTGCCGTTGCTCAATTGTAACATGGTAGGATTAAGCAAGAGGGATCCGTCATGTGGTGACATTACTAAATTGTTCGATAGGTATAAGGAGTTATTCGACGGCGGGCTGGGGCGGTACACCGGCGGCAAGGCGACGTTGCGCGTGCGGGATGGGGCCACACCGGTGTTCCACCGCGCGCGGCCGCTGCCGTACGCGCTGCGCGAGCGCGTGGACGCCGAGCTGGACGCCATGCTGCGCGCCGGCGTCATCGAGCCGGTCGACTGCTCCGACTGGGCCTCCCCACTGGTACCGATTAATAAACCAGATGGCACACTGAGAATTTGTGCCGATTATAAGGTAACTTTAAATCCGTCTTTATTGGTCGATCGTTATCCGCTTCCGAAAATCGAGGATATTTTAGTAAATTTGAATGGCCACCAATGCTTTAGCAAAATTGATTTATCTCAGGCCTATAATCAAATCGAGTTAGATGACTCAAAAAGGTATACGGTTATTAATACTCATCGAGGTTTATTTCGTTACAATCGACTAGTATATGGGTTATCCTCGAGTGTAGGTATTTTCCAACGAATTATGACTAATTTATTAGGTGATATTCCCAATGTGCAAGTGTTTCTCGATGACGTAATTATCGGGGGCAAATCTAGGTCAGATAATTTACGTACTTTAGAAAAAGTTTTCCAACGATTACAATCGCACGGTTTAAAATTGAAGAAAGCCAAATGTAAATTTTTTGTTGAGGAAGTCGCTTATTTAGGATACGTGGTTTCTAAGGAGGGCATCAGGCCGGATAGGAGCAAAATAGATGCAATAGAAAAAATGGGTCCACCGCGTAATGTGTCAGAATTACGATCATTTCTGGGCACCGTTAATTTCTTTGGTAGGTTCGTTAGGAACCTAAGCGGAACGTTATCACCCTTGTATAGTTTACTACGTAAAGGGGTAGACTGGGAGTGGGACTCCGAGTGCGACCGGTCCTTTTGCGAGGTCAAGCGTGCGCTGTGCCGCGCGGGAGGGCTCGCACACTACGCGCCGGGCGCGCCGCTGGTGGTGACGTGTGATGCGAGCGCGCAGGGGCTGGGCGCGGTGCTGACGCAGCGCGGGCCCGAAGGCGAGCGCCCGATAGCCTTTGCGTCGCGCACTCTGACGGAGGCAGGAAAGAATTACTCCCAGATACACCGGGAAGCGTTGGCTATCATATTCTGTGTAAAAAAATTTCATCAGTACTTGTACGGACGTAAGTTTACGTTGCGTACCGATCATAAACCTTTAGTATCGATTTTCGGACCGAATACGGGTATACCTACGATGACAGCTAGCAGAATGCAGCGATGGGCGATTATATTATCGGCATACAATTATGAAATTGAGTATGTAAATACTAGTAATAACTGTGCTGATAGTTTATCCAGACTGCCTACTCGAAACGCAGTTAAGGTTCAAAATAGTTCAGACGTAATACCGGAACAAACGTATTTACATTTTGCTCAAGAAGCGTTACTGTTAGACTACAACCACATAAAAAAACAAACTGCTAAGGACCCAATGTTGGGCAGGGTGCTCGCTTTTGTTAGGGATGGCTGGCCCGAGCATTGTGATATCAGCGAATTAAAGCCGTACTTTAATAGGAAAGCAGAGCTTTATGAGGAGTTAGGTTGTCTGATGTGGGGTTATAGGGTTGTCATACCGAAGAGATGTCGGGAAAAGGTCCTGGACATTATACATGAACCGCACATGGGCATAGTGAAATCGAAGGCCTTGGCACGGTCGTACGTGTGGTGGCCCGGGGTAGACGAGGCGGTGGAGGCGGCGTGCCGCGCGTGCGGCGTGTGCGCGGCCGCAGCCGCCGCCCCGCCGCGTCACGCGCCCCGCGCCTGGCCGTGGCCCGCGCGACCGTGGACGAGACTACATATGGATTTCATGGGGCCAATATTTGGTAAAATATATTTCGTAGTAATCGACGCCATGTCGAAATGGATTGAAGTGTTTCAGGTTCCGAGCACGTCGGCTAATTATACAATAGATAAATTAAGGGAGTTATGGTCGCGATGGGGGATTCCGAAACAAGTCGTCAGTGATAACGGACCGCCCTTTACGAGTAGGGAATTTAGTGAATTTCTTACTGGCGATGGAATTGAGCACATTTTTACTGCGCCATATCACCCGGCATCCAATGGGGCGGCGGAAAATGCCGTAAAAACCTTGAAAAATGTGATCAAGAAGTCGGCCGTAGAAAAAACAAATGTACAAAAGTCTTTAAATAAGTTTTTGCTATATTATAGGAACACGGAACATTGTTCGACAGGTGAAAGCCCGGCGATGTTACTCATAGGTAGAAGACTTCGTACACCTTTAGACTTATTGAAACCAGACAGGGAAAAACGGGTCAAAGTTAGTCAATCTCGTCAGTTAGAAACGTCGGGAGGGTCAGATAGGAAAATAGAAGTAGGCTCGGACGTTTGGTATCGTCAATACTTAAAAGGGGACAAATGGCAACCGGGCAGAGTAAGTGGTGTTTTAGGTACAACCGATTATAACATAATCGATAACAGCGGTAAAGTAATTCATCGACACATCGACCAATTAAGACGTAGATCTAGGAAGTCATTAGCGTGTTCGATAAATAGTAAGCCATCTGCCTCAGAGGAAAGTGTGACGGCAACGAGTACTCCGCAAAAATCGGATACCCAGTCGAGGCAGTCGAGTGGTGAGGCGCCGTCGCCCGCGCCGGGGCGCAGCGCGGCGGAGGAGAAGGTGGATGACGAGTGTTTCATAACTCCGGAAAAAGACCCTATCCGTATGATCCCACCAGAGGATACGGCTCGGTTAGTCGTTCCGGCAGTGAGTCCGATACCCTCCCAGCCACGTCCAATAAGAAAATGTAGATTAAATAAGTCACCTAAGTATAAGTTTTAAATGGGTCACAATTACGAAATTTGAATGTAAAAATTTATGATATAGATTGTATAATAGTAATAAACTTTATTGTGTAAGTATCACATGTAATTCGTATGTACTTAAAAACATATACTTAGTTTTACTGTTGGTTGTTGTAAAGTAATTAAGCGTGGAGGAGTGTAATGTAGGTAGATACCTACCATTTAATATTAGTATGTAGTAAGGGTAGGACAACAATGTATCAGACATATCAGTCCGGAATAAACCGCTATCCAGTACGCACACGCTTCTTTCACTTATCCTCCAGGACACAACCCTCCTTACCTCAGGGATCATACATTACATGATTATGAAAAATTTCACAGCTAGATCTCTGCGAAGCTTTTGATAAATTCGTTGGTGATTTGATAATGCAAGCAATTCATAATGTGTTCATTATAAAATAGTTGTAATCTTTATCATCAACATCTGAATATTGCAATCCATTGTTGCCGGTCACAAGTCTAGTTGTTCGCCAAACTCATAAACTCATAATCGCTACGCTGGGCAGACAGTTTGGCGATCGCAGGACGTAGCTCCTCGCACCGATGACGCTGCTACCCGATGGTCATAATAAAGGTTCATAGCCCAAGTCGCTGCGGCAACTGAAAAGTAACCAAACCAATCACATGTCCGTTGCCACCGCCATACTGGCTTGCAAGATTCTGGCTACACACTGATTGATCCTGAATCGCGACTGAAGTCACTTCACGAGAGTTTAAGAGAGTGTACTTTGGTCGCCAGCTAGGCGTGAAAACCCTACAACCGGCCGATAACATGAAACTTTAGTAAGTCCCCAAATCGACTGTTACGATCACTACTAGAATAAGGCGTTGATTTGTATTCATTTCCATCACTGAACGCAAAACTGACGGCTTTTGCCTAGACACCCAAGCAGGAAACAATTTGGAAAATTTCAATTCCTCCATTCACCTAACCGGATATCGAACTCGGGAACGTTCGTACCTTCCGCACGGCTTACTCAATTTGTGCTCAGGTTAAATTTGAAATCATATTTTGATGACCTAGATAAAGTAAAATAAAATTTGTACTATGGGTACTAGACAACTGCTAAACTGACTTAGATTTTTTTGTTCGTAAATAAATACATGTCACCAAAAATAGCAAGAATCGTAAGTGGATCAATTTCCTAGGTAGTTGATTAACTTTCGGAATATAACAAACGGTAGTTGAAATGTATTATTTAACGTATGTATTTCAGTAAATTGATCATTTTACGGGGTCTTGCCGTAAAATCATCCGATAAAGGTGAGGTGAACGTTGATTGATTCAATGGCTCACGTGACGTTATCCCGGCAACCAAATACATTTCAACTGCCGTTTATTATTTTCCGGAAGTTAATCAACTACCTAGGAAATTGATCAACTTACGATTTTTGCTATTTTCCGGTGACATACATATTATACATAGAAAACACCCAGACCAATACAAACAGACATGTTCATTAACACAAATGTTTGTAATGTGTGGGGATCGAACCCACGACCCTTGAAAAATCAATCGAATCGAGAACCTCCTCGTTTTTGAAGTCGGTTAGAAAGTTCAACAACACTCCAATGGCGATTTTTAGCTCATTTTCCGCTCCAAACGCTCAAAACAAGCTCATAACGTCTGGACGCGACAATAAATAAAGATTAGCAACGCAGTAACGTACTTGAGAGATGCGATTTCGCCCGTCACGCGATATATATGCATTTTAAGATATAGAGTAAGTTCTTTATGTTACTTACATACTTGTACGGTGACGTAAAAAAATACCCGTGTGTGTCGTAAGGGATAATTTTTTTTTGTTTATAAGAAAAGCTTTCAGGATGACCTCACTCCACCTGATGGTAAGCGGTCGTGAGGTCCAAAAGTTAAGTGTAAGGGAGCGGCCTATCATCTTTTCGCTCCAAGCCAACCTCACCTGCCCGTGGTGCATCCTGCCGAATAACAAACGAGGCGCTGGCAACCGACTGGTGGCGGTATAACCATCACAACTGAAGGCGTAGCTAAATAATACAGACCGGTGACGGGCAGCAGCGTTACCCGAGCGAGAAGCTACGCCCTGCGATCGCCAACCCGCCTGCCCAGCGTGGCGATTATGGGTATATCCGTTGGCAAACATCTGTGTATATAAACACAGATGTTTGCCCTAAGTGGCGAACAACTGGAGAGGCCTTTGTCCAGCAGTGGACTGTAATAGGCTGATGATGATGATGATGATGATGATTGCGCCTGTCGCCCTCACCCTGAATACCCACTGAGATGCCGTTTCACGCCCCGCCTAAAGAACCCAGGATTGTAAGAGGAAGGAAACACATGAGCTGGAAGGGCATTCCATGACTTAATGGCACGGGGCAAGAACGAGGAACTAAACCTCTTGGTGCGCGCCACCATCATCATTTTCATTAGCCTATTGCAGTCCACTGCTAGACATAGACCTCACCAGTTGTACGCCATTTTTTTTTCTACTAATATAATTATAATATTATATTAGCAGTACTCTTTATTTTTCATACCTTTTTGGCACACTAGCTTATTGTTACTTTCTGCTTAGCCCAATGGTTGACTGTTAGAGAATGCCTATGTGGCATTAAGTCCGTCTTTTGTACACTTTTTACTGTGCAATAAAGATTAAATAAATAAATAAAATTTAGTAGGTAGGTAAAAGGCTCGCTTTTTTAAGGTCCCTAAATTACCGTAACCATTCAGAACACCCGCAGCTGCAAGCTAATACCCAGCTGATAGGTACCAAGTTAAACTAAAAAGTTCAATGACCTACATGCGGACCCAAATTTAAAAAACCAAAATAGCGCGATATTTTTAAACAATCGAGAGGCGAGTGAAGTGACAAGGGCAGCCCGAACACGCATAAACACGAATTTACACGGTAATGTACAAATCTTCCTCGAAGCTGTGCACCGATTAGCAATCGCCCTAACAACGTATGCCGGTTCGCACGGTAGCGCGACGGCCAAGTGCGGAAAACGGTAGCGATATAAAATTATAAGAAAGGTTTACCAACAATACACGTACACGTATTAACAACGAGAAAGTGAATGAAAAATGGGACAAAATGATCAAAGTCGTCATATATAAAGACCACTATCAGGATTCAGTTGAAGTTTGGCATACGTCAGGTTAAAATGACCGATTAAATTTAATTCCATAAATTCCCTATATATTTACTGGAATAAAAAGAAAAAAATTCATAATCACAATGCAAATAACTAAAAAGTAGGTATATAAAAAATGTTTAAAGCATTTAGGTACGTTTCGGGCTTAAGAATCATGTAACATATACTTCAGACTGCATATTGAACACAGCGTTCAATTTCAAAGGAAAATAAATGCATATACCTAACGTATGAATATAATACATTAGAGCAAGTCACGTCATGCAATAAACATGAATGAATAAATACATTAGGGCAAAGTATTACGCTGTGTTTAATAACTTTTACCGATTTTGTTGTAATGGAGCGCAATTGTTTAAATTATAAAATTTGTACCCTTCAAATTAAGGAAAAACCCCGCATTAAATTCCCATATGGCATCCACTCAGTAAGTAGTAAGTAACTGTTTCAACTGACATTAAAACGATATGCGCAGTAACATTGTACTACAAAAATTTCAATAACCAAACATTCTGAATCGAAACTTCGACACAAACATCAACAATTTTAATAAAAACTTGGCCCACCTTTAAGACAACACACTTACTCGCATTCAAATTTCACAAAACCCACCTGCTACTACAAACTGACCTCTCAAAACCCAGCCATCAAACGAAAAATGTATCAACAAATCTCAAACATATGACGGGGCGGGGTTCAACGTAATCTGGTCGCAACTTGGCCGTGTGCCAATAAAAGAGCTTGTCGTGTATCGCGCACGTTATGGGATATTAAAGCGTATTACATGTGTAATAAAGTCGTGTGTCGATCGGCTGTGCCCCGTCGGGGGATTTATAGCTATTTGATAGGTCTGACGACACGCGGTGGGTTGTGACGCGGAGATTGGTTCGGATGCAGCTACGGGTTATTAGGGATGGCGAGTCCTGGAATAAGAAATTACCCGAGACATGCCACGCTGGGCTATACAGCGCCATCTAGTCTCAAACTAAACCGAAGCTTATACTGTGGGTACTAGACAACTGATAAATTTACTTGGATAGTTTTTTTTGTAAATAAATACATATCATGTTATGATAGTTTGATTTATTTCCATTTTTAAATAAATAAAATAAATATAATAACCCAAGATATGCCACGCTGGGCCACACAGCGCCATCTAGCCCCAAACTAAGCCGAAGCTTGTACTATGGGTACTAGACAACTGATAAACTTACTTAGATATATTTTTTTTGTAAATAAATACATATCATACAGAGAAAACACCCAGACCAATACAAACAGACATGTTCATACACAGATTGTAATGTGCGGGAATCGAACCCACGTCCCTTGGCTCAGACGGCAGAGGTCACTACCAAATGAGCCATCGAGCCAGTCCGTGTATAAATAAAGCATGTATAAAGTCCAATCAGTGTATAAAACCAATATACTTTTTATGTCAAATCGCCAACCCTATTTTTATTAGAACAAATGAAACATTATGAGTGGTGTAATATGATTTTAGTAAGCTATCTTTATAATTTGATGAATGTTTCTGAATATTAGGGCAATGGAAATGGGTTTATAATAAATCTCTAGCTAATTTGATACTACCTAAATTCACACTTCAGGCGCAGCACTATTCGCCACGCTCAAGAGTCACCGCACTAACGTTGACAGTTGAAGTTTGACGTAGCGGTGACACTGACAGCTGTCATCGAGTTCCCGCCAATTATTACTTTTTCTATAGCTCTGGTTGAATGAGTGTTTGTAATTGGATTGCGTAAATAAATACTTTCAGATTAAGATAAAGTTTCTTAATAGTACTAACACTTATAATGATCACTTTGACTAGATAAAATTATATATTTATTGAGTATATATTATCTAAGTATATGTACGTAAATATTATACGTAAATTATGTTTTGTTCCTTCTGATTTTTATATGTGTATTTATATTTTTTTTTTCATATATTATTATGATATTTATTATCTTAACTAATATTATAAAGCTGAAGAGTTTGTTTGTTTGTTTGTTTGAACGCGCTAATCTCAGGAACTACTGGTCCGAATTGAAAAATTCTTTTTGTGTTGAATAGATCTTTTATCAAGGAAGGCTTTAAGCTATATAACATCACGCTGCAACTATAAGGAGCGAAGAAATAATGGAAAATGTAAAAAAAAAACGGGGAAAATTAACTATTCCACGCGGACGAAGTCGCGAGCACAGCTAGTTATTATATATTTAGAATTATTGTTTTCTAATTAACTTTGTGGCAAACTACCTTAAAATTAGTTTCTGCTTAACCCAATGGTTGACTGGTAGAGAATGCCTATGTGGCATTAAGTCCGCCTTTTGTACACAGTTTAATTGTGCAATAAAGATTAAATAAATAAAATTATGGTCATTTTAAAACTACACACATATATATTATTTTGAAAAGTCAGCCGGTATATTCATCTGCCGGCTAAAAGAGAGAGAGGTAGGGAGGAGACAGCGAATCTTCGTTAGAGTTGAGCCGCCAGTCTGTGGAAGGACCTCCACCCTATAGAATACCGCAGCCAAATAACCACCGGGTCGTGTTTCTGCCGGTGAGTAGGGTTTCCGGACCGCCTCGTGGGGGGTTAGAGTTGGGCCGGCATGGCGGCGACAACTGACAGGTAACTGACCAGTTACTTGCCCGTTGTCACAGCCAGCCCTTTGTCATTTCCATCATGCTGACAGATCGTATATCAACTACTCTATGCGACCCTTAAGTTAGTGCTGATTTTTAAATGCACGTTGTATAAACATAAGCCATTATGTCGAGCTACTATAAAAAAACAAACAACTATCAAACCTTCTCCCAACTTAAATCAATCAACACATTCATCAAGACGATTGCACCTTACGAAGTAACTTAGGGTATACCTTCATAAACTTGGGTGGTATAAAATTGGCCCTATTAAGATACGTCACGTCCCACTTTTGAGGGAGGGGGTGGGGGGTATATTTATCTACCTCCACTACTGTAATTGAGGGACCCTTTGAGTTTCACCCGCCGTGGGTAGGGTGACCATAATGTTGGTAATTGAAGGGATTAAATTGGGACGCGTTACATAAACGTGAAACTTAAGTTAAGCACACAACTTCAATTGAATTATGTAACCCACACAATGTACAAACTGATGCAAACTTCTTCTATTATATTTATTTGTGATGTGGTTTACGGATTAAGAATAGGACCACCCCCATTTCCGTCCGTTGGTGTCGTAGTAAACGACTAAGGAAAAATGACAATCAACACGGACCTGGGCGTTTACAGATTAAACTGTGTGCTGTGTGCTAGATCCGCGTCACAGTAACCAGGTGTGATGAGGATCGCTTACACTTTTTGGACTTCGTCGTTTGCTTAACATCAGGCAGGAGGCAGTCATTTTGACGTGCTAATATATAAAAAAAACTTACCGCGGTCTCTAAACCACCTACCAAGAGTGGTGACTAAGGCAAATTCGACCAAAATGACAGTTATTATTGGGAGAGACATAAGTCCAGTAGTCGGTGTTTGCAGGCTGATGATGTTGACAGTAAATGAAACTATTTCACATTGTTAAACAGTCTTACGTTCTAAATAAATGAAAAAAAAAACAATGTCCACAAGTTTGAAGTGTTTTGAGAGACAAAAAAAGTCCTTGTCCCAAAACAGATCCGACCGAGAATCGACAGCGTGGCCACCGCAGCCGCAACAGAAGATATACAACCGACAGTTCCAAACTCCGCCTGTAAAATGTAACCCGAGCGCTAGCCGCGTCTCACTGATCACGGAATAACAGCGCCGTTTACAAATGTAGTCGGCAACCGATTTGCGACAACAACTACATTAGTCAGAGTGCTTAGGTACTTAGTCATCATCAGCCTATTGCAGTCCACTGCTGGACATAGGCCTGTCCAGTTGGTCTTCAATTTAGTCAAACATCTAGAGGCTTTACCCATGGTTAAACCGTCATCAGCCTAGATCATTGCCTACCTTTAATCAAGGTTACTCTACTAATCGATTGTACTATCAGATCATAATTTACGCATAATAACACTATTTATTATTGTGCCATTATCATAATCAAATTTTATCGCCAAATAAGTTCGCGAGCCTTTGATAAAACTCTCATTTTATATCTCAGCTGTAGTGCCGAAGAGACGCGATGAATTTCACCGGGAAAGTGGTGCTAATAACTGGAGCTACCAGTGATGTGGGCGCTCCAACTGCAAAGATATTCGCTTCTTTGAACGCTACTTTGTCACTGGTTAGTAAAAACGAAGATAGATTAAAAGAAGTAGCAGCTTCATGCACCACCAACAAAGGAATCAAACCTCTTTGTATAAAGATAGACTTGATGCAGAAGAGGAGTTGCGAGGAAGTAATACAAAAGACTCTTGAAGCTTTCGGAAGATTGGATGTGCTCGTAAATTGTGCCGGCAAAGTCACACTCAACTCTATGTTCGATGAAAACATAGACAGCTTCGATGAGATCTTCAATGTTAACCTACGAGTTCCGTACAAACTGACTCATTGCGCTTTGCCATATCTGGTGCAGACTGGTGGTAATGTTGTGAATTTGAGAGCGGCTCAGGTCGATGTGGGCAAACCGGGCTATTTGAATCTGTCCGTTGTCAATTCAGCGATAGAGACTTTCACGAAAGCTGCTGCGATTGACGTAATGGATGCTGGAGTGAGGATCAACGCTGTCAATGTCACTTTGACAGAAGCTGATTTGATGGACGACGTTAGTGATGAACTGGATAAAGAAAGCGATTACGCTTTTTATGAGAGACTGCGTGAAGTTAAAGTTTCGGAACCGGAGAAAGTGGCTAGGATGATAGCTGTTGTCGCGAGTGGTAGCAGGAGGTATAGGAGTTTGAGTGGTGCTAACGTGTATGATATTTGAAGAGGTAAATTAAACCGTGGTGATTTTTTGAACATGCCAAGTTTGTTAGTGGAATTTGGTATAAAATTATTGTTTTCTATTGGCCAAATATGACTCTTTGACCCGATTTGTGCAAGTTGTCAGGTTTCCTGACCGGGGTATCACATTTGATACATAACAATTATAATTCTATTGTATCTGATCGGTAGTCAGGGAAAAGGTAAAAATGACTGTACTCTAATGTTAGGCAGACGATGAACATCCACGCTTAATTAGTGAACAAAGATTGACCACACTATGACAGCCTGCATAAATGCCGATTCACGATTTGAAAGGCCCTCCGAAAGAGGTGTTACACCTTTCGGTTGTAATTTCAAAGAATTGCAAGTTTACAAATTTCTATAAAAATTCAAGAAGTCATTAAAATATTGATGGTTACTCCTCATCGTCTTAAACAAAATTTAAAATGTCAAGCCTTAAATTCTGATAGACACAAGTTTAATAACAGTGTATATGAAAGATTTATAATAATATTTTGAATTATGGCCCCAAGATATCTCAGCTTAAAAATGGTTATGTCTGATTAGCGGCAATACTTTATCGATGTTTTTATTCAGTGTCATTAAATGATAAAAATCTGCTAAGCTTACTTACGTTTGATAAACAATGTTATCTTCGTAGTGATAAAAATTGACAACACCAGTAGGAAACCTTTGAATATTAATTAATATATTAATAAAAATAACTCATACAGTTAATGAAATAAAAGGTAAAAAACATTAATGTGAATGTGATGAAATAACATAATTATGAAGGTATTAAACAATAAAAGAGGTGGCCCATTTCCAAATCCAGAAACCTCATAGACTTATTTTATCTATTCTAGTAGTGCTAATATTTATAATGGAGCATTTCTTTATGGGACAATTTCCTCCACCTGAAGGTTGTCTGGCAGAGATCGCTGCCAGCGAAAAATCCGCCTACATTGCACCTACTATATATGTCTGTATACTCTCTCCTGTAAATGTTCAGTTTTGTTCACTAAAGAATGTCTATCTGTTAAAAGATATATCTATTGTATGTATCTGATAATCCATAATTATCTTAAGTCAAGTGATTTTGATATCGAATTAATAAATTTGTATTTAAATAATTTTACTTTGCTAAACTGTTGATAGTAGTATCAACAGTTTCGTATTAATCTGATAATGATGTCGCCAGAATTTATTACCCTTGATAGCTGTGCAAAAGTAATATTTATCTAGTTAATCGTTATTTTGTCAGATAAACAAGGGGGTTTCGTTTGTTTGATGATTGAATAAAATGATAATGTTTCGATAAATTTAAAAAGAAGCATTTCGTGAGATTTATTGTAAACTGAATTTTTTATTACTGTAACTGTAAATGTTTTGTATTTTGTGAATTTTTCAACGAAAACTTTTAAAATTTATGGTCACTTGTATCAAACCACGAAATGATATTTAAAATGTAGTTCTTCATTAATCAAGCCGTATTTTGTCTATTTAATAAAAACGTTCGTTCTTTAACAATTAAGTAATGATATCTAGGATTTTTATCGTTTGTAAATACGAGTATTAGTTAAGTTTATGTAAAGGTTTTGTTTTATGTTTTGTGTTCATATTTTAAGTTAATAAGATTACAATAAAAAAAAAACTTAAGTAAGATTGATTCTATTAATTTACCAATAAATATTAGAATTGAACATATATTTTCTTTATTTAAGACCCAGCTAAGCAAAATGGTTTTATTTCTTTATTTATTTAATTCTAAAAAAGCATTTAACGGCAATCATATTTTTGACTGGCCCGTTGGCGCATTTGGTAGTGACTTCTGCCCTGGATCGTGAGCCAAGGATCGTGTGTTCTATTCCCGCACAGTACTTTCTGTTCACAAACATGTCTGTTTGTCTGAGTGTTTACTATGTACATTATGTATTTATTTACAAAATAAAAACTAAGTAAGTTTATCAGTTGTCTAGTATCCATAGTACAAACTTTGTCATAGTTTGTGGCTAAATGGCGATGTGTGGCCCAGCGTGTCATGTTTGCGTTATTTAATTAGTCAAATTCAAAAATGACATAACCTACATATCTAACTGGAGTCTTTAACATTTTTGCCCGATATTTCCGCAATAGTCAACACATAGACCTCGATTATGGTTTTATGCAAATACGGACGGACAGACATACAACGACGGTAACCAGATGAACGGCAAATTCTGACAGTGACATTGACAGACGGACAGACACACGAGGGGCTTAGTACACTGACCGGGCCGCAGACGATATTGGTTATCGATTCGGTATTCGAGTGAATTCTCCTGATATTGCATTTCGTATTGATGTATTCGGATACGTAATTTAGTTTGTTAATCGAATTTTCGGTGCCACTAATATTTTAGCTTATTCAAATGCATCATAATTTTATGCATCGTATCTAAATAATAAATATCACAACATCACATACATTACTCCAATCCCAGAGTAAGTAGCTTAAATACAAATATAAACATCTAGACACGGAACAAACACAAGTGTTCATTACACGAATGTTTGTCCCGGTGGGAATCGAACCCACGACCCTTGGTTTAGAAGGCAGGGGTTACTACCAATTGAGCCACCGAGTCAGTCACCTTATTCCTCTTCTTTTAACTATCGTCTACCCAAAGGTAGAAAGCGCTGAAAACGACAACAAAGCCGCTTAATTTGTACCTCGATTCGTTTTTGTATTTAGTTTTAAGTCAACTGTTTGGTTTGCAATAAAGAATATCTATCTATCTATCTAAATACCACAGGCCGCAGCAGCGTCACCGGAGCGAGGAGCTACGCCCTGCGATCGTCAACCCGCCTGCCCAGCGTGGCGATTATGAGTCAAGTCTCCAAATGTTTGCACAAAGTGGCGAACAACTGGGGAGGCCTATGTCCAGCAGTGGAATGCTTAGATATGATGATGATGATGATGTTGATGATCACACCCTACTCTACCCTACCCTAGAGCCTAAGTGGTCGCGTATGGTCCTTTTCAAAGCAAAATTCTTGTCAGGCACACTCTGGATGAATGAAAATACCGGCCAAGTGCGAGTCGGACTCGCGCACGTTCCGTACAATACTGATTGAATGAAAAAATTAGGTAATTTGATTTATGACGTTTAAAAAAAAACCTACTGTCTAGATTTCATTCAATCCAAATTTCGTTAGTAGTTTTTATAGTAATACACATCATATATTTTTTTCAGTTTTATCATGCCCATATTTTAGAACTTTGGACATTTTACCACTTTGGAAGAGTCTCTCGCGCAAACTATTTAGTTTAGAAAAAAATGATGTTAGAAACCTCATCATTTTGAAATACCTATCCATAGATACCCCACACGTATAGGTTTGATAAAAAAAAAATATTTTGAGTTTCAGTTCTATGTATGGGGAACCCCAAAAATTTTGGATTTTTTTCTAATTTTATTTTAACATCTTAATGCGGTTTACAGAATACATCTAAGTACCAAATTTCAATAATGTAGCTCTTATAGTTTCGGAATAAACTGGCTGTGACATACGGACGGACAGACAGACAGACAGACATGACGAATCTATAGGTAAGGGTTTTTGCCATTTTGGCCACGGAACCCTAATGAGAACAACTGGAGAAGCCTATATCCAGCAGTGGACTACCGATAGGCTGATGATGATGATGTGCACCGACCATGTCCAAAAACACCTCAAGGACATTTACTTTACTCCATAATTACCATCAAAGCTCCCGGTACAGATCAGGCTACTCAATAATGTACCACAGAGCAGCCGACCGGTCACAATGATCGAATAAGGCATGTTATCGATTCAATGCTATTTCCGATTCCGTTCGTGGACACGCCAAGGGGAGGCAGATAAATTGTTGATAGCATGCTTCGAGAAAGGTTGGAAGTTGGTATATGAAGTAAAAGTTATATAGCATGTAGGTAGAAGTTCATTATTGCACAGCCTATAAAGGATGTAAGGGGGCGGCCTATCGTCTTTTCGCTTCAAGCCAACTTCACCTGCCCGTGGTCGTGGTGCACCCTGCTGAATAACAAACGAGGCTCTAACAGCCGATAAGTGGCGGTATAACTGTCATCTGGTTGAATCTCCTATTCAATTGAATCGCTAGCGCGTTCATTGAATGACGACATTCAATTGAATGACTAGACCGAACGTTAACTAAACACGCGTCACTTAACGTCCAACTAGGTAGCGGATTGAAACATAGCCCTTTGAAAAGAGCGAACGTAAAAGCAGTCAGGTGATTGTAATTTAGTTCATTCTTTTCCCACGCGGCGTTAGTAGTCACCAAAACAAATATGGCGTCAAAGATGATCAAAAGGATATGAACAGTGTTGATATTTTTTTGATTAGATTTACTATAAACTGACTTATTCGTAATAAAATAGTGTGACAGCATGGATTTACCTATTAATACGCAGCCGCCGGACACTTTTAAAGAAAAATTTTAAACTAAAATTTGCTTTTACCTATTCAACGACTATGCTAAAATGACGTTCAGTCAAGACGTTGAACGTTTCAATCAATAACTTGACGAGTAGGCATTCAATTGAATGTCGTTATTCAATGAACGCGCTAGCCATTAAATTGACTAGGAGATTCAACCAGATGACTGCGACATAACCATCACAACTGAAGGTGTAGCTAAATACCACAGGCAGATGACGGGCAGCAGCGTCACCGGAGCGAGGAGCCTAGCCCTGCGATCGCCAACCCGCCTGCTCGGCGTGGTGATTATGGGCATATTCTCCATTATTTTCCCAAGTGGCCATGAACTAAAAAGGCCTATGACCAGTCCAGCAGTGGACTGCTGGACATAGAATAATTGTTTGCCAGTTTGGGGAAACAAGTGGGGGACTAACCCATAATCGCCACGCTGAGCAGGTTGGGGATCTCAGGGCCTAGCTCCCTGCTCCGGTGACGCTGCTGCCCGTTATCGGCCTATAGTATTTAGCTACGCCTTCAATTGTGATGGTTGTACCGCCACCAGTCGGTTGCCGGCGCATCGTTTGTTATTCGGCAGGATGCACCACGCGCAGGTGAGGTTGCTTGGAGCGAAAAGAGGATAGGTCGCTCCCTTACATCCTGACCCAAACCGGTCCCTAATCAAATAACAACAAATCTGCTCTCTGCAATCATGACCCAAGGGTTGACTGGTAGAGAATGCTCCTAGCATTAACTTCGCCTTTTGTACCATTTTGTGCAATAAAGTTTAAATAAATAAATAAATGACGACTCAACAGTCTTAAGGGAATATGTGACATTGCGTTACGTCTCGACATAATTACATACATTGGTCAGTCAGTAGCACAAATCATCATCATCATCATCAGCCTATCGCAGTCCACTGCTGGACATAGGCCTCTCCAGTTGCTCGCCACTTTGTGCAAACATCTGGAGGATGTACCCATAATCGCCACGCTGGGCAGGCGGGTTGGCGATCGCAGGGCGTAGCTTGTCGCTCCAGTGACGCTGCTGCAGTTACACAAATAGAGCACTCCTATCGTACAGTAGTTGCAATTAACGCGATGGTCCGCATCAGTATTAAAAACGACAAGATACGGTGATCACTGACTCTGTTTTCAGTCTGCAATGAGGCGCGGATTAAGTCATGAAAGAAAGCGAATATATCTGTACTTCCGTATAGTAGAGGATCCCACCATACAACGACCTTCACCGAGACGTTTATTGGATGAAACGTATTTTATATGTGTCACCGGAAAATAGCAAGAATCGTAAGTTGATCAATTTCCTAGGTAGTTGATTAACTTTCGAAACATAACACACGGTAGTTGAAATGTATTTATTTAACGCAATGGATTTCAGTTAATTCATCAACTTACGGTAGCCTGGTAGTAATTTAATAATTTACGATTTTGACACAAGTAAAATCGTCATCAAATGGGCCAATCGTTGCTCAATGTACTAGTTAACGGTGCACTATTACCCGTCAATTAATAGACTGCACCCTTGGGAGTTAGGCCGCGGCCACGGTTCGAGCCAGACCCTTTGCGGCTTCTCTCCGTGTTTTTTAATAGAAAAAGTAGTAAAAAGTGTTAGTTCCTATCATTAATTAGTGTATCTATGAAGGAAAAGTTCTCATCAATCTGATAGTACCATTAGTTTGTGCAAATTAATCACCAATAAGGAATAAACACCGTTTTCAATATCAGTAAAAGTGCGCCAAATTCACCCACGCGTAGGTACAAAATTCTTGACCTACGTACGACAACCCGCAAGCGCCCCGCGAGCTGCGCGCGCATCCTATCTCCGCATCCGCGCTTTGTACCTACTGCGTCGCGGGACTCTGCGCTCCGGCTCACGCACATCTACCTACAGACGATCCGGCTCACAGTTACAAGTCGTGAATATCTGCTTATATTCTCAACAACAAATAAATAACACCAAGATGAGCACCATCTGTTCCGGTTGCGGTAAATATATACAAGACCTTTATTATATGGATTGCTCGAAATGCGGGAAAACTTATGACTTAATATGTATAAATATGTCTAAAGAAAAATACAAGCAGATATCCCAATCAAAGAAAGATTGGTCTTGCCCTTCTTGTACGTGCTCCCGCCCAAAAGGTGACAACACACTAACACCCATCAGACCAAATACCTCACACTTACCCTCTGAGAACGTTAACCCAACCCGTGGAAGTAAGTCCCAAGCGTCAAAACTAAAAGCACCGAAAGAAGATAGTATGACAAACACTGAAATGTCGGCTTTACTTGCGGAACTTCGGATGCTCAAACAAGAAATTATTGACGTCAAACAACAGAACATCGAAATAAAAGACAAAATGTCCTCCATATCGAATACTTTGACTGAAACATTAAACGATCATACAAAACAGATTAAATCTGCTGAGTTGGAAATTGCAAGCCTACGTTCAATTGTCGGGACTCTACAGCAGCAGTTAGCTTTCCGGGAGCAGGAAAATTTAAAACACGACCTAGAAATAATGGGAGTACAAGAGCAGGAAAATGAAAACCTGGGACACATCGTAATGGCCGCCTCCAAGAAAATTGGTGTCGACCTGGTAGAGTCCGATATAGATGAAGTTTGCAGAATTGGACCGAAAACTCGGAAAGTCTCTAAAGGCACAACGCAGCCGCATACTCCACGACCAATAGTAATCCGCCTGGTAAGAAAACAAAAAAGAGACGAGTTAATTAAAGTGGCTAAATCCAAACGGAACATTACAACAGAAAATATTACGGACGGCCAAATCTCGACCATGTATTTCAATGAGAGACTTACAAAGGATAACCGGCGTTTGTTTCGTGAAGCCAGAATACGTACAAGTGAACACCACTTTCGCTATTGCTGGACTCGGAATGGCTACATCTATACCAGGAAGACAGATGGCAGCCCTGCAATACGTATTACAACTATGTCTGACCTTGATGAAAAAGTCGGACCAGCAACTCCTGCAGAAGAAGCCACTCTTTAAGTGTATGAATAATTTATTCGTAATGTTAATCCTATTATTTCAATTCGTTTTTCACAGTATCTGTACCGTTTCACTCGACAACAATTATCAATCACACTCGTCCTTTCACTCACAATTGAAACACATTTACACCCACACATACCTAACACTTGAACATAAACACACTCACTCATACAAACATACACACACACTCACACTAGGAGGCTTCAAACGCAATGGCGGGATGTTCATGAGCGAGAGCTGTCAAATTTGCGATATTGCAAAACCATTGACAAACTTAATATTTATGAAAAACCTACTATGGCCAACTTAACGACTGATCTTGACGAAACCTTATCAATTGACTGCCTCTCGCTCGACAACATTGACGCCTCTGCCGCTAATTTTCCGTCTGACCTTAACTTTAAGTCACTTACTTTTAATATTCGTAGCATACAAAAGAACTTTGATGCCTTTTTAGTCACGTTAAAGCGCTCCAATATAGAATTTGATTTAATAACACTAACTGAATGCTGGCTAAATGAGTACTCGATTATTCCAAAAATACCAGGATACGACTGTTTTTATACACAGAAGTTCATTAATAAATGTGGTGGGGTAACTGTTTACGTAAAGAGCTCCTTGAACGCTCAATGCAAAGAATCATTATGTGAAGACTGTAACTGCTTAGAAATTAGCATAGGTGCTGAGCTGTTTATTTTAGGAATTTATCGCTCTCCTTCATTTACAAACGCAGATAACTTTTTATCGTCATTAGATGGCATTCTTCAGCTGGCTACCAACAAACGGACAATAATTCTCACTGGCGACATAAATATAGATATATGCTCCTTTCCTTTGGATAAACAGGGTATCGAGTATTTAACTCTCTTATCTTCCCATCAGTTTTTATCCGCGATCAGTAAACCTACAAGAGCCAACGCCTGTCTTGACCACTTCTTCATAAAAAATCCGACTCAAGCTTTAGGCCTCATTTGCGACACGGATTTAACAGACCACAGGATATGTGTCGTAGGTCTGAAAACTGGCCAAGTCAAGACTGAAGCAAAAAGATCCCGAATTAAAATTGACAACGAAAAAGTAATAGACACCCTAAGCTCAACAAACTGGTCTGAAGTCATTGACTCTCAAAACGTTAACATAGCAGCTAACAAATTCAGTGAGATCATTCGCTCGGCTATAGATAATAATTCAAAGAAAATATATACCTCTCGATCAAAGTTTTGTCTTAAGCCATGGATCACGCCAGGTTTAATAAGATGTCAAAACACAGGGATAAACTTCATCTACAAGCAAAGAAATACCCATCTAACAACATCGTGCAGGTTACATATAAAAGATATAGAAATTATTTAAATAGCTTACTCCGTAAACTCAAGGCTGATTACGAAAACCAACTACTTACCACTAATAAAAATAATCCAAAAAAGTTATGGGAAACGATTAAAGATATATGTCACTTAAATAAACCGCGAAATAACAATATAGAGCTAACACAGACAGAACCTGATCCTATCACCTCCCTTAATTCATGCAATAAATACTTCGCAAACATTGGAAAAGATTTAGCTAACATAACACTCAGTAGACTCAATAAATCACAAGAATCACTTGCAGCTATGGCGAATATTCCGAAAACACCCGCAAACTCCTTTTTTATAAACCCTACTGACGAGGACGAAGTCAATAAACTAATATGGGACTTGAAAGTTGACAGTTCACCAGGCATTGATAGTTGCTCGCCAGTATTAATAAAGTTACTGAGACAAAGCATAGTTAAGCCCCTAACTCACATCTATAATCTCAGTATTATAACAGGGATTTTCCCAGAATGTTGGAAAACCGCCATTGTATCGCCCATCCACAAAAACGGAGACAAAAATAGCCCATCGAATTATCGCCCAATCTCTCTTCTCATCATATTTGCAAAACTATTGGAACGAATTGTAAACAAAAGGATCGTATCGTACTTAGAAAATAATAATCTGCTTCCAGAAAATCAATTTGGTTTCCGTAGAGGGAAATCGACAGAGGATGCGATTCTCTCAGTCTCAAACATTATATCCACTGCTCTTGATAATAATATACACTGTCTAGGCGTATTCATAGATTTAGCTAAAGCGTTTGACACCGTCTCAATTCCTATTCTGCTACAAAAGTTAAACTGCTACGGCATCAGAGGTGTGGCTCTGGATTGGTTCCGGAGCTACTTAACTGAGCGACGTCAATGCGTACGAGTAGGGCTGACCATCAGTGATTATCAACCCATAGAGTTTGGAGTGCCACAAGGCAGCATTTTAGGTCCGACACTGTTCCTAATATATTTGAGCGATATTATACAGTTACCAATAGATAGTGCAGATACAATCTGCTATGCAGACGATACTGTCATATTATTTAGAGGTCCTTCTTGGGATAAAACGTATGAGTCTGCAGAAAAAGGTATGGCCCAAGTGATAACTTGGTTAGAAACAAATCTCTTAACAATAAATAGAGCCAAAACGAAATACATAGCATTTCATAAAACCCGTGCGTCTCAACCTCCACCGACAAAGCAGTTACTGCTCCATAGCTGCAAAACAAACACACAGACTCCATTAACCTGTAATTGCCAACAGATTGACCGCACAAACAATATAAAATATCTCGGAGTAATATTAGACGAACACCTCTCGTATAGTTTTCACATAAGTCGCCTATCTGCAAGAATCCGGAGCACAATATACATTATGAAATTATTAAGACACTCAGCAAAAATCCAAACACTACTTATAGTTTATAAAGCTCTATGCCAATCATTAATCATGTACTGCATTAGAATCTGGGGAGGTGCTGTTAAATCCACACTAATTGAACTTGAAAGGGCCCAACGTGCAGTACTTAAAGTTATGCTGAAAAAACCTTTTAGATATAATACAGACCAGCTATACAAGGAAACTAAAGTTTTACGTGTTAGGCAATTGTTTATCTTAAAAGCAGCTGTAGGTATACATACCACAACCTTAGGCTCATCAAACTATGAAAATTTACTAAAACAACGCATATTTAAAATTCCCATACCCACCCTACGTACCTCTTTCGCGAAGCGTCACCCTTTCTTCCTCCTACCTCGCATATATAATAAAATATGTCACAAGCTTAGATTATTCAAAGAAAGCACACGTAATGCTAAAACTAAAATAGAATCGTGGTTAAAAACACAGAACTACTCTCAGACGGAAAACCTTCTATCAACATTTTCCTCCTAACGACTCCTGACACACACTACACAATACACTCAACACACACACACTCATTACACATACACCCACACATATACATGCACACTCACTCATATACACCTTATATTATTACTCTAAATTACCTTTTGTTACAAAGCTTATTATCTTTACTGGCTTGAACCGCCCACCCTTAACTCATGTATAACAGCAAATTTGTAAAATTGAATTTGGCCACTGCGTTACAAGCTTGGCTTAGTGCAGAGACCGATGGAAACTACACAATGTAATCTGTTATTTGGAAATAAAGATAATTTATTATTATTTAATTTATTTATTTATTATGATTGGTTGACGGGATAACATCATGTGAGCCATTGAACCAATCAACGTTCACCTCGCCTTCGTCGGATTATTTACCGGCAAGACCCAGTAAATTGATAAATTTACTAAAATACATACGTTAAATAATACTTTTCCACTGCCGTTTATTATTTTCCGGGAGTTAATCAGCTACCTAGGAAATTGATAAATTTACGAGTCTTGTTATTTTCCGGTGACATATGTGATTAAATATTTCAACAAATATAATGCATATTTATTTATTTAAACTTTATTGCACAAAATGGTACAAAAGGCGAACTTAATGCTAGGAGCATTCTCTACCAGTTAACCTTTAGGTCATGCAGAGAGCAGATTTATGTGCGGTGAGTGTGCATATTGGTTGCCGATCAAATTTTGGTCCGAACGGGCGGCTCAATTTGACCTACCTCTATTTGTTTCGATGTAAATAAATATCAACTCTAACGAACCCCACGGGAAGAAATTCGGCTACGATTTGTATTCTTCATCCGTCACCGCACAGATAATTCCACCCCCCCTACTTCCCGTGACTTGTTCCAGCCCCCCCACAACACAATACGTCCCGTCCCGCGTTCCGGAACAATGCCCGCCGCTCAATCCGCTAATGGTGCGAACAGATAACCGGTTCGCATCCCCGTCGGGGGAAAAATGTGTGTCGGTACGGAACTTACGATACGATTGGACGACATACGCTTAGTAACCGACATAGATACACCGTCAGCCTGAAAACGTCCACTGCTGGACATAGGCATCCCACAATGACAATTGTCTCCATCACCAGCCTATCGCAGTCCACTGCTGGACATAGGCCTATCCAGTTGTTCGCCACTTAGGTCAAACATCTGGAAAATAAACCCGTAATCGCCACGCTGGGCAGGCGGGCTGGCGATCGCAGGGCTTAGCTCCTCGCTCCGGTGACGCTGCTGCCCGTCATCGGCCTGTGGTATTTAGCTACGCCTTCAATCGTGATGGTTATACCGGTTGCCAGCGCCTCGTTTGTTATTCGGCAGGATGCACCACGGGCAGGTGAGGGTGGCTTGGAGCGAAAAGATGATAGGTCGCTCCCTTTACATCCCTGGCCGAAATCGTTTGGAGAAAATCCTCACCTGATCCTCCCCATCCAGATCGGATGAGAGAACGAACAGACAATGCACTGTAGGCTGATGAGTAACTTACCTGGAACAATAGAAAGATACGATAAGTTAAGAGAAATATAGAGCCTCGGTGACGCAATTGTTAGAGTATTAAGCGTAAAGCGCGAACTGGTTCGATTTCCGGACGTGTCAATTTTAGGAATAATCCTAATATCCCAAGACACACACATCGCCATCTAGCCCCAAACTAAGCCAAAGCTTGTACTATGGGTGCTAGACAACTGATAAACTTACAAACTTAGATTACAATATGTATTTATTAAAAAAAATAATAAACACCCAGACCAATACAAAACAGACGTGTCCATGAACGAACACAAATGTTTGTACTGTGCGGGAATCGAAACCACGACCCATGGCTCTGAAGGCAGACGTCACTACCAAATGCGCCCTCGAGCCAGCAGACACACCTTGTGTCAGATGCCTTTTTTAGATCCATTTCAATATAACGACGTCGTTGCATTAACACAGTAAGTAGGCAAATAAAGCTTTGATGAAAAACAATTAATATAATATTCAAACGCCCTTAAAAGCGATTCAAGTGGCCTCTTACTTTAGGTAAGAGAATATTACATTTTATATAGCCCAACATTAAAAATAACCAATCTTTGTTTCAAAAACACCAGGCTGGTTATAGTATACTTTTGATCACGCTACAACCAATAGGAGCAAAGCAGTAAAGGGAAGTGTGAGGAAAACGGGAGAAATTTTTATCTGTATGTTTGAACGCGCATCACGTGAAAACTACTGCATGGATTTGAATGTTGTTTTCACCGATGTATTGCTAGAGGTCTAACTTAACATTTTGGCTACATTTTATGGAAGTCCGTTATTTTTGAAACCGACGCCGCTGGCACAGCTAGTTAATTTAATATATAGCTTATATATTAAATTACTATTAAAATACTATTCCACGCGGACGAAGTCGCGAGCACAGCTAGTGTGCTCGCGACTTCGTCCGCGTGGAATAGTTATTTTTTCCCCGTTTTTTTTTTACATTTTTCATTATTTCTTCGCTTCTAATAGTTGCAACGTGATGTTATATAGCCTAAAGCTTCGATAAATGGTCTATTTAACACAAAAAGAATTTTTCAATTCGGACCAGTAGTTCCTGAGATTAGCGCGTTCAAACAAACAAACTCTTCAGCTTTATAATATTAGTTAAGATTAACCGCAGATAGTGTAGCTTCCCAACAGTGAAATAATTTTTCAAATCGGTCAAGTACTTTCTCAGCCTATTCAATGCAAACAAACACACAATAATGTAGAATCTACACTAATAGTGTATACTAACACTAACTGTAGATAAAAATAAAAATCTGTGTAGATTTCACAGCACGCATTAAATCCAAACATCTTTTTAATCGAGCTTTTAAAAGAGCTTTGAAAAAAGTAATCAACTTGTTGATTCCTCACCAAAGCTTGTTCTAAGTTCGTTAAGTAAGCTCCGGGGTACTGTAAGCACTGAGCTTAATTAACTTAAATGTTTCTTTTACGATTAAGTTGTGTTAAGTTACTAGGATCTGTTCAAGTAAAGCTTTTATAGCTTTTTAATCATAATTATACGTGTTATAGATAAAAACTATACTAGTCACTGTTTTTCTATCCGTCCACAAATATAGCGATTCGATAATGTAGGTAGGACATCTAGAAGGAGCTCGGTGGCGCCGCGGTCTTGTTCGCTTAACAATGATCGCAGTAATTTATTAGATTCTATTTGTATTGACAAACCTTTGACACCTTACCCCTTCTTCCAACTATCCTCTTCCCAAAGGTTGTCTGGAAGAGATCGCTGAAAGCGATAAGGCCGCCTTATTTGTGCGTCGAGTTGTCATTGTACCTAGCTTTAAGTAATCTGTTTGGTGTACAAATAAAGAATATCTATCTATCTAACGTTGTGCAACCATTGGCGCGGTCAATCCGATGATGGGTGACCAAAATTTGACACCGATTTCCTCCGTGCTTCGGAAGGCACGTTAAGCTGTTGGTCCCGGGTGCTATCTTTACCAACTCAGATAGCAGTCGTCACATCATATCAGAGATGATGATAACTCTGACGCCTAAACTGGGAATGGGTATAGCTTACCCTAAGTGTTGCGGAGGTCTGATGGCAGTCGCAGACTGATGTAGGCTGATGATAAATAAATAACCCAAGCCATGCCACGCCGGGCCACACAGCGCCATCAAGCCTCAAACTAAGCCGAAGCTTGTACTATAGGTGTACTAGACAACTGATAAACTAACTTAGATACATTTTTTCTTGTAAATAAATACATATTATACATAGAAAACACCCAGACCAATACAAACAGACATGTTCATGCACACAAATGTATTTAATGTGTGGGGATCGAACCCACGACCTTTGGCTCAGATGGCAGAGGTTTGATTTCGACGACCAATTGAGCCACCGAGCCAGCCAATGTCAAATGATGATGATGATGATGATAGCGATATGTATACCTTCGTTCCACCATCCTAAACACTTATCTACAGGAAGCGCAAGAGTATGAAAAATTTACTGCCGACTGTAGACCGAGCAAAAAGGTTATCACACCTGTCTTAGGGCCGACATAGAGCATGGCAATATACGTAAATCATGGTTGCTTGGCCTAATGGGGTGTGGAGAAAAAATAGAGCAGTATCTTACAGATGAATTAACAATGTATTCATTCGCTGGAGTCTATGCTTCCGAATTTTTTGTAACTTAGTTTTTTTTTAAAGAAACTTGACATAATGGCCTCCCTACGCCTCATAGAAAGCGAAAGAGAAACCCAAGTCGCGGTGACAACGGACAAGTAACTGGTCAGTTTCCTTAGTTGCCACCGCCATGCCGGCCCAACCCTGACCCCCACGAGCTCCGGAAACCCTACTCACCGGCAGAAACACGACCCGAAGGTCATTTGGCTGCGGTATTCTATAGCGTGGAAGTCCTTTTCCGGGCGGGGCGGCTCAATGAATTCGCTGGAGTTTATACCTTTCCATTTTTTGTAACTTAGTTGAACTTAGTCGGAAAAGGGAGTGTTTGTAAGTTAAACTTGTGCTAATCAGTGACCTTGTAACTTTGACTGATCTAATACGATAATTTTAGTGTTTCTAACCGTCTGAAAAAAGGAAAATTCACGCCTTCAACCGTGGTGGTTATACCGCCACCAGAGGGTTGCCAGAGCTTCGTCTGGTATTCAGCAGGATGCACCACGGGCAGGTGAAGGTGGTTTGGAGCGAAAAGATGACGGGTCCCATAATTATACATATTATATAAGTGTTTGAACAATATGCCTAGATATATAATAGATACTATTGTTGAAATAGAATTACCGAAGCCATCTTCTATTTGTATGTATTGAAACTTGATAGTCCACTCAACCAATGGACTCTGCAAAGTGCTTATCGAGCTTGCCACAGGGTTGCCACGCAAGCAGCAGAATATATTATTTAAAATATATTAAATAATGGGGATATAAGGGAGGGGCCTATCATCTTTTTGCTTCAAGCCAACCTCACCTGCCCGTGGTGCATCCTGCCGAATAACAAACGAGGCGCTGGCAACCAACTGGTGGCGGTATAACCATCACAATTGAAGGCGTAGCTAAATACAGCAGACCAATGACGAACAGCAGCGTTACCGAAGCGAGAAGCTACGCCCTGTGATCGCCAACCGCCCAGCTTGGCGATTATGGGTATACCCTCCAGATGTTTGCCCTAAGTGGCGAGCAACTGGAGAGGCCTATGTCCAGCAGTGGACAGCAATAGGCTGATGATGGAATATATTACATTTTGTATATAGCGGCACAGCTGGCCTGAAAGAAAGAGAAAGCCCAAATTGTATTTTGTGTATGTTTGTAACAATTTAACGGTATTTAACTGCTGTGCCGATTTCAAAATTTTTTTCGCCATTGGTAAGCTACATTCAGCTCAATATAGGCTATATTTATTGCTAAATAAAAAAGATTACGGATCCCGACTAAAACGCCGTAAATATAAACCAATGAAATGTTTATCTGATATTTTTTTTTATAGTATCTCGACATAATGGCTTCCCTACGCCTGATGGAAAACGAAAGAGAAACCCAAGTCGCTGTGACAACTGGCAAGTAACTGGTTAGTTACCTGTCAGTTGCCATTGCCATGCCGGCCCAACCCTAACCCCCCACGAGCTCCGGAGACCCTACTCACCAGCAGAAACACGACCCGGAAGTCATTTGGCTGCGGTATTCTATAGGGTGGAGGTCCTTCCCCGGACGGGCAGCTCAATTCGAGCGAAGATTCGCTATGCCCTACCGCTCTTAAAGATATACCCGAAGTGAAGCGAGGCCGGGTCGTCGGTTCTAAAATACTCGTAAATGTAGCAACATTATAGGTCCCAAGCGGCAACCCTGTCTGAGAAATGGCGTTAAGCGTCTTAGCGTGCCGCCCCGAGATACAGTCGGGTGTGACGCGTGATTGAAAGTCAACTATGTTTTGATGCTCCACTGCAAGACAACGATAACATACCTACTACATACATATATATAAAAAACCAAAGTTATTCCGAAATGAGGTGAGCCGGCAGAGAACCAAAGTCCGACATAGCTCACCGAATTAGCAAGCTGAAGTGGCAGTGGGCTGGCCACATCAGCCGCAGAACCGATAACCGTTGGGGTAAACGAGTTCCGGAACGACTAAGGAAGCTGACCGTGGTGCATCCTGCCGAATAACAAACGAGGCGCTGGCAACCGACTGGTGGCGGTATAACCGTCACAATTGAAGGTGTAGCGTACCACAGGCCGATGACAGGCAGCAGCGTCAGCGGAGCGAGGAGCTAAGCCCTGCGATCGCCAGCCTGCCCAGCGTGGCGATTATGGGTATATTCTCCAGATGTTTGCTCTGAGTGGCAAACAACTGGAGAGGCCGATGTCCAGTAGTGGACTGCGATAGGCTGATGATGGAGACAATTGTCATTGTGGGACGCCTATGTCCAGCAGTGGACGTTCGCAGGCTGATTATGAATCTATGTCGGTTCCCATACTATGCACAATTCGCACCATAGGATCGTTAGTTCCTAAACTACGCCCTGCGATAGCCAACCCGCCCGCCCAGCGTGCCGATTATGGGTATATCCTCCAGATGTTTGCCCTAAGTGGAGAACAACTGGAGAGGCCTATGTCCAAAGCTGGATTGCGATAGGTTTATGATGATGATATACATACCACATTCTAACCGCGAGAGCCCTACGCGCATATTCACATTCAATAGGCCTTTTCCTTCACGGTCCGTTAGACACAAATTTGCGTCCCGCACCGTTCCCTATTCCCGCTTCGTCCCTCGGGACATGTCCTATTCCATTTTACAAGCTCCCGTCGAGATGTGACGACTTGTTTTAATTTGCCGACGATTCACAGCGAACGGAGCAAAAAGAGGTTTCCATTTCCTATTAAGTTAAAGCGAATTTAAACAAGTTACTTACTAAATTAAAGAGAAGTGTAAAATTGAGGCGTTTTATTTTATTCCTTCTTAAGAAATACATAATATTATACTATTAAGACATAGTTTTCTTTTCCGCCCAATGGTTGGCTTAAAATTACCTATTGTTATAACATTGGCATGAACGTTTTTACTTTGTCATGTCAAATCCTAACATTCCGTTTCGTCTTCTTTTTAGACCAAGTCGCTGTGATAATGGGCAAGTAACGCGATGCCGGCCCGACCCTAGCGCCCCACGAACTCCGGAAACCCTACTCACCAGCAGAAACACGACACGGAGGTCATTTGGCTGCGGTATTCTATAGGGTGGAGGTCCTTCCTCGGACGGGCGGCTCATTTCGAGCGAAGATTCGCTATGCCCTACCTCTCAAGTTGAAGTCTCATCATCATACCTTTCGCAGTCCACTGCTGGACATAGGCCTCTCCAACTATTTGCCACTTTGATCGATCTTGGGCTTATCGCATACAGCCATCCTGCGCAAATCATCATTCCAACTAGCCTGAGGCGTCCTAGACTTTAGACCTACGTTTTCCGAGAAGCGGTATCTAGATTGGCGCATAGACTCAGAATTACTCTTGATATTCAAATTAATATTATCGAATAAGAGTCTAAACTTCAAATTTTCTCAAATCCTTATTACAGACTAAGTGATACATTTTGGTCCTAATCTTTAGAAACAGTAACAGTATCGTCGAAAAGATCCAAAAAAAGAAGACAGAATATTTATCAACAAAAAAAGAGCGCAGGTTCAAGTGGAAACATCAATTATCAGGCTCGAAGGACCATGTTTTTATTTGGATTCAATGCGAAGAATTTTGCATTTTAATTAAAAGAGAGCAAGAAAAATGAATGAAGATCTGCATGGAGATGCTTCAATAAAAGTTGAAATTCTCAAAAAAGAACCTTTTTTTATTCATTAATTTCGGGTCCGTTGTGACTTCTTTCGTTTTTGCTGATGTCATTGTGTCACAGTCTTTGTATAGCTCTGCTTGTTTACCACTGGGTAATCTTGCTTCCAAGCCTTTTATTTCATACACATGCATAAATAAAATTCAAATAAATATTCATTTGGAGTTTTTGATAAAATATTAATTTTCAACATGTTGCATAATTTTAAACGGAAGAGCTAAAGATACATCATTGCAATGACCGAAAATGAAATTAAAAGCACACACCAGATAAGAAACACGCCGACAAAGATGAGCTTCAGAGACTTAGTGCAAAGTTTTATTTACTATCAGGCGACAGTAATTTATGGCAACTTGTGTTGCGTGCCGTGAATTAATTAATGTTTGCTGATGGGCTTACGGGGCGCCGTATTACAGGGACCTCCATTAGTCTGTAGAAAGACTAGAGTCTGTCTTTGATTAGTTATTATTACTACAGTAAATGATTGAAAGAGTATTGATTCAAAGTTCAACAAAAAATATTAGAAAACGTAGTAGATACAAAATTCAGGAATTGAAACTGTTTTTCTTAAACGTCATCATCATCATCATATCGCAGTCCACTGTTGGACATAGTTTCGGCCTCTTTAGGTAATCGTCACTTTGGGCAAACACCTGTAGGATACACCCATAATCACCACGCTGGGCAGGCGGGTTGGCGATCGCAGGCCGTAGCTCCTCGCTTCGGTGACGCGGCTGCCCGTCATCGACCTGTGGTATTTAGCTACGCATCCAATTGTGTGTTATTCGGCAGGATGCACCACGGGCAGGTGAGGTTGGCTTGGACTGAAAAGATGATAGATAGGTATAGGTCGCTCCCTTACATCCCAATTAACATTTGGAGCTAACAGTGGCCGTATGCAGGCAGATGATGATGATGATGACGAAGCAAATCTTCAACAAGTTCCCACGATCACAAAAGAGGAAATAAAATAAAGATCCAAAATTGATCTCATCAACAACACACTTAACGACAAAGACCAAGATAGAAAGCGAGTATATATCGAGAAGGAAACTCGTCGAGATTGTGCCATCAACGGTTACGTCGGGAAAACTAATAATTAACGCGGCCACAATCAGCGCTTGCGTAATGTGGGGCAAAAAATGATTCGCACACTCCCGCGCGTCAGGTGATAGACGGTGGGGCTTAATGCAAAGGATACACACTATTTTATAGGTTTTTAAATGCAATTTATTTATTATTAGAAAATCAACAGCGTTTACAATATAACAGTTAAACAGTGTTACACAATAATAATGCCAATAACAGATTTTCCTAGAATTGACAAATAGTTACGCTTGGGTGAAAAACACCTATATCTACAAAATATTATGTATTAGTATAGCTCTTTCGAGTGCAGGAAATATAGCAGCAAATAGGCAATAAAGCATTTAACAATTCATTATTTGTAAATACTAGTTAAGACCAAGTAAGTTATTGTACATTAAATTAGTAAAATATAGTAACTCACGTTAAATGCCAAAAGAATATTATCAATGATAAAGGATGTACTATTATGTACATACGTTTAGTAAAGACTTGAACTTTGGATAAGAAAAAAAAAAAGATTGTAAAAATTCATTTTAGATGAACATGTAAATGTATTCAACAAAAATTACACTGTTGGCTTACTGAGAATTATCATTAGCTGTGGATAGTGTTAATGATTTTATTATTAAAAACTATTTCAATAAAAATTAATTATGTACTAAAATACCAATCTAATAACACTCTAGTCTCTCTAGCATCATGGATATATGATAATTCACGTAAAAGTATGTAAGTATACCTACAAGAAATATATTTTTCAATAGAGTGCCACAGGGCCCTTTCACTGGAGCCTATATTCTATTTTAATTTTCAGTACGAAATTAATAATATATAACTAGCGGGATTTAACGCGCATACCTTTTTTAGTTATATATTATTATATTATGCAACGCGAAGCTAAAAGTTATTTTCATACGGAAATTCGATAAATATGATCTTCTTTCTGTCTAGTTAGATTCTATTTCTCAACGTAAATAAAACTCATTCATCTATTGAAACTTATATTGACTGGTCTCGGTTGCTCAATTGGTAGTGATCCCAGCCTTCTGGGTTCGAATTCCCACCCGGGACAACAATCGTGTGATTGAACACTTTGTGATTGTTCCATGTCTTGGTGTTTTAAATTCTATTAAGTATATACTTTGTGGTACCTTCGTTGTTCTTGATAACCTCATAACACAAGTGGCTTTAAGTCATACTGACTTTGGGATCGGCGCAATGTATATGTTGTTGTTTTGATATTAGTTTATATTTAAAAAAAGAGAAGAAATAAAATAGATCGACTATGCTTCCGCTTCCACTACCCAAAGAATCATTTATTGAGTAATTAGAACCTTGTGAAACGTCTATTATCATTTAACAATGACAATGATCGATCGCGTCGCTTCTTCTCAGATTCTTCTTCATTATCGTCTAAGTAGCTGCACTTCTGACTCGAACCACGCGTCAAACGTGCGGTTTTTCCGCAAACGGGGGAAACTTTCACTAGGGCGCTCGTCTTCCCACGTATTTCATTAAAATCCACGCAAACATAACACACCTGAGCGCTCCGTGCCAAACAAACCTTGAACCATTGCAATAAAAGCTACAACCAAACACAGAAATCGCATTGAAAAAGAGACGCAGTTGTCAAAACAATCTGAAATGTATTCCCTACGGAATAGGATTGAAATTCCAACGGTTCTCGCGAGCGGAAAGAGTTTTTAATTACGCCATGATGATTTCATTAAATTTATTGCTACTTTTCCGCGTTGCGAGGGGATTATGCTGTATCCTTTGATGTTTTATTGTGAGCCGAGTGAGGGGAAATATGTTGTTAAAATGTTTCTGCTCCATTTTAAACGATGCTTGAGGAAAGTAAATATGAATATTTGCTTAGCTTTTAATTAATCATGGGCATTTTATGGCGGGAACCCAATTAGAAGAGTTATCTTTCATGTGGTTATGGTACATAGGCTTGTGTTTAGGGCAAAAACATGTAATTAGTCCGTCTTTTAGCTTATTCAAAAATAAAAGACACGTATTTTTTTATTTGTAAGTTAGACTAAAATTACGAAGTTAGAGCCCGTTGAAAATTACACGTGACGTCACTCGTGAGGCATTTTTTTACGGGAGCAAGTGACGCAAAGACTCCACTCCTAACTTTTGATGCCTTGTATCTTTGCTATTTTTTATTTGAATTAAAAAAGGATAAATACGTGTCCAATATATTTTTGTAATCTAAAATTCGGACAAAACATAATTAATTATTTTGACCTGGAAACATCCCCAATTCACCTGTGATTCCTCCGATGTTGCGGTGGCTGAAATGAACTCTAATCATTATGGTGATCTACGGCCACGTTTGCCCTCCTCAGTCAAAAAAAAACTAGAGTAGGTACAAATAATGTATCTGTCACCGAGAAATAGCAAGAAATCGTAAGTTGATCAATTTCCTAGGCAGTTGATTCAACTTCCGGAGAAATAATAAACGCTAGTTGAAAATGTATTATTTAACGTATGTATTTTAGTAAATTGATCATTTTAAGGTGTCCTTGTCGTAAAATCATCCGACGAATGTGTGAGGTGAACGTTGATGGTTTCATATGGCTGCACGTGGCGTTATCCCGGCAACCTATCAGGGATGAGTGTATAATTTACGGTAATTGGCACCGTTAAATAGTACATTGAGCAACAATTGGGATGATGACTAAAAAATAAATTTAATGTCCATCAGATAGATTAATGAAAATATTGGAAACGTATTTTTATTTTGCCTCTTGTTCAAAAACTTACGAAGATACATTGATTTTTAAATGTCACATGACGTCACGTTAGAGTACAAAATATACTCTAACGTAGTTAGGCCCCCACTCCGTAACTTAAAATGCTCTACTATCTAAGTATTTTCTTGTTATTTCGACAAAACAAAAAATACGGCGTCTTATATTTTTTTATTATCTAGAGACGGACTAATTATTTTCTTCATTTTCATACCTTGTCATCATCCGTATTGGCCCATTTGACGATTGACGATTTTACTTGTGTCAAAATCGTAAATTATTAAATGACTGTCAGGCTACCGTAAATTGATCAACTAACTGAAATCCGCATTGCGTAAAATAATACATTTCAACTCTATTGTTTATATTCCTGAAAGTTAGATCAACGTACCTATGATATGAATCAATTGACGTTTATGCTATTTTCCGGTGACATACCATGACAGAGTTACTATAGTACGGCTTATCTCAACTCCCATACATTTTATGCCCCTAACCGTATTAATTGGCTGGAGGTCGCAAGTTGCTGCAATAAAGTCAATTATCGGGACATTTCAGTTTAGCGGTGCAGATCCCTGTCAGCGACTGCTGCCGCTGGCCGGTTAGCGGGCGAAAACGTATAAGTACAAAATAGGAAAAATGGCAGGCTTTTTCTTCACACCCCGTTGCTATGTACAATCACAATATAAGAGAAAAATGTATTAATTTGCAAAAAAAGAGTAAGTTTATCTAAATAAGTTGATCAGTTGTTTAGTATCCATTAGTACGAAGCTTCGGTTTGCTTTTATGACAAGATGACGCTGTCAAACAGTGTGTCATGTCCTTGGTTATTTATTAGCTTCTCTATCACTTTCCATCAGACAAAGAAAAGCAATTATGCCCGATTCAATTTTATTTTATGGTAGCTCGTCATAATGGCTTCTCTACGCCTGATGGAAATCGAAAGAAAAGCCCAAGTCGCTGTGACAACTGGCAAAGTAAATGGTCAGTTACCGGTCAGTTGCCACTGCCATGCCGGCCTGACCCTAACCCCCCACGAAGCCTCCGAATCATCTACTCACCGGCAGAAACACGACCCGGAGGTAATATGGCTGCGGTTTTCTATAGGGCTGAGGTCCTTCCGCCCGACGCGACGGGCAGCGCAAATCGAGGGAAGATCGCTTTGCCCTACCTCTCTTAAAATAAAAAAAATACAAAAAAACAGATAAACAAACAATATACCCAACCAATTCTTAATCACCATTACGAAACAATGTGCACTTAAATTTCCCCCCAAAATTCAATTAAGTCAATTCCTCGCAACAACCTAAAAACCCTACTTAACCGGTTTACATCCCCGGGGGCGGTTGGAAGTCCAGAAATATCCGGTTTTATCCGGTTTTTTCCGGGTAACGCCCTGAGGCGAGAACAGATAAATGATTGGGAGAGGGAAGACCCTCGGGTCCGCGAAGATGGATTATTATTATTTTTCCCGTTAACGTTTCGATTATTAATAGCTCGGGATGTCGGCCACTTTTAGAGGGAAATGTGATTCGGTTATTTTTTGGGACAGTTGTTTTTGTTTGTATTGCAATAACACTTATGTACCTTTCTATACTTTCTCTATCCCCCGATCAGTGTCACTAAATCATCATCATCAGGCCTATTGCAGTCCACTGCTGGACATGGGGCTCCAGTTGTTCGCCACTACAGCAAACATCTGGAGTCCATACCCATAATTGTCACGCTGGGCAGGCGGGTTGGCGATCGCAGAGCGTAGCTTCTCGTTACGGTGACGCAGCTGCCCGTCATCGGTCTGGTGTCACCACACAATTTATTATTTATATCAGGATACAACAGGTCATAAACATACAATATCACGGCACATTTCAAACATGTCGGAAGGTCTTGACGGTAACATATATATGTAATTCAAATTCAAATGTGTTTTGCATGTAATTAAAGTACAGATAATAAATAAATCTACGGCCAACTAACAAAAAAATTTATTAAACATTTTCACTGAATTTGTATTTTTAAAGAAAGACAAATGTTTATTAGTATCACTTAACTTAACACTAACTTATTAAATAATTAATTTGACTTATTTAACCTACCTTTCGTTAGGACAGTTTGGATGAGCGAAGTTCTCAATCGATATGTCTAGAAAACTGGTCGGTAATTAATCCTGTCTTCCGAACTGAGGTTCGGGGATTCGTTCGATCATGTACATTTTTTAAATTACTAAGACTGAAGATTATAATCTCTCGGGGAACACATATCCCAGTAAATAGTTCCATAGTAAGCCGTTCACACTATGAATGTAGTTATCTATATATATAAAAGGAGAAACTGACTGACTGACTGACTGACTGACTGACATATCAACGCACAGCCCAAACGGCTAAACGTAGGCACTTGAAATTTGGAAGGGACGTAGCTTAGGTACCGTAGGGGTGCACTAAGAAAGGAATTCCCGAAATTCCCACGGGAACGGGAATTAGCGGGAAAATCCTTTTGTATGAAAAATCTAAACCGCTTAAGTTAGACGCTTGAAATTTGGCATGCAGGTACCTTAGTAAATATAAAGTTTAGTTATGGCTGTATTTTGAGAAATTCCCACGGGAACGGGAGTTAGCGGGAAAAAACTTTTGTATGTATAAATTTAAACACGCGGACGAAGTCGCGGGCAAAAGCTAGTCTATTATATACGTATAAAAATTAATCGCTAAATGTTTTGGTAAGCGCATAACTCAATAACGCCTGGACCAATTTGGCCTATTCTTTTTTTGAGTCACATATTATTAACGGCGAGAAAAATACGAATAATTGCAACGAGAAACGCGGGTAACACCGCGGTGCGCAGCTAGTTTCAAATATAACAGCATCAGCTTTACAGAAACCAACAAATGTCGGACAAAATTATAAAGGCCCAATTTTTTTTACTCACAGATCCGTAAAAAGGACAACTAATCCTCAATACCATTAAAAGGAGAAAAAAACGAAACGTAACGGGCGGCTTAACCCTTCCGGTTAAAACCGCCAGTCAGCTGACAAGTTGACCCCAACTCTTTTAACCCTTCAAGTCTAAAGTGGGAAATCCCATAAGTCCTGTTTTGAAAGTTTCGTATAAGCGCTAAGTGGAGGTTGTCCGTGCAGTTCCAGGGTTTAGTAGGACCACCCCATCTCATCCCGAGGGTGTGGTAGAAGACAACTAAGGGAATATCAGGAAACGGGCAGCAGTGTTAACATGGATACAAATAAAGCATACTGCGGTCACCAACCAGCCTGGTTTTGGCGGACCCTCCACCAAGAAACGAACCCACTAGGGTTCGATACCCAGCCAGGATAAAACTTTATTCGATTAATTTGACTGGCTCGATGGCTCATTTGGTAGTGACCTGTGCCTTCCGAGCCAATGGTCGTGGGTTCGATTGCCGCACAGTACAAACATACAAACGTAAAGACCCTTCTCTGGACATACTGAGTAAGCGCACTTTATCGTCTTTAACGCCGTTTAACATCAGACGGGTTAGGGTCATGCGCTACCCATTCATACACTTAATAAAAAAGAATATTTCTAAGTTATACGCTTTTCAACTGAAGCCGCATTCAATGCAATCGACATTTGTCCGGGCCCAATTGACCCAACCCTGTCGGACCGTACTATACACGTTTTGCCCGGTTACACGGTAAAACTGAAATTTATTTCAATAGAGACTCGGTTGTTTTAATGGATTG
>CM062103.1:116731-170130 GCA_031163375.1 Conogethes punctiferalis | reverse complement strand
CGCCTTAATCTGTATACCCATCGCGTTTATAAATAAATATCTAAGGCCGACATCCCATACAACAAATGCGATTTTTCAGCGCGATGTCAAAAATGACAACAAGTCGGTTTTTGATATTTATCTAAATAGTTATTCAGTTGTACTTTTGCTTTAATAAAAAACATAGGTAGAAGAGTTCTTATATTAACACTTTATTTGGATTACTTCAAATTGCATAATAAGCGACCCTTTTGTTATTTATAATGCTTAAAACAAACTAAATATAGTGCTACGATAATCAACACGTTATCACAGTGACTGGAGGAAAACGTAAAACATGTAGCCATATTGAAAACACGCCATTCGTAGAATGTCCAAATACTAACACATTTTATTGCGATACTTCTATTTGAAGTTAAAATTAGCCACATCACTAACACAACAGTGAGAAAACCGACTACTGAACGCCAATTAAACATTATGGACCCTGTTGCTCAGAAAATTCAGTCTAATTTGCCTTTTTTCGATGACAAACTTGTCTTATTAGGAAACGTCATTGACACAATTTTCACTCTTATCCCAACTGGATTAAGTCGGAACTAGCTAATTTAAACATTGGACAATTTTCGCTCCAAATTTGAAAAAAATCGTGAACCTTCTACTCGAGAGAATAAAGTTTACAATTGTAATGTTTTATGTAAAAGTTAGGTTTGTAATTTTTAAAAGCATGAGGGTAACAAGAAATCGTTTCGTCAGTCGATGTGAAGCCGTGTATTTTTGGGCAATCAATTAAAGTAATTGATTTCACAGATGCTCGATTCTTAGAATGTGTCAAGTCACTGCACTATGTCGGGAATGGAGGGAAACGTTTTTTTTTTTATTTAACGTTTTATTCAGCCAGGGAATACCTACAGTTGCATTTCTTTTGTCGATGGTTTTAACAAAATAAGACAGATTATAAATTATTAACAAATTGCAATAGTAGGTTCTCTAAATGGGTCAATCAACTTTTAAGTGTACATCAATAAATAAATTTGTTTTTTTTTTATTTTATTTGTAAATTTATTTTTTTAACATATTTGCAGTAGATAAATATTTATATTTTAAGAATTCACATAGAGCAGAACGATTTATTTAAATAAAATAGTAAATTTGACTCCGAAATCCACATGACTCTAGTTAAGATAGTCCCTTGGACAACTGAACTAAATAGGCTTCTGAACCATTAAAATTCAGTCAAATTGTAAACCGTCACTTTATTCTCACTGAATATAGGATAGATTCCAATTTATAATCCATAAATAAATGACGTAGCTTTTAATTTATAAGTTATTCCCAATAATATTGTCTCCTGGACAACGACAAACTTTAAATGTAACAAACCTTTCATTTAACTTATAAATTAATAATTTATGGCGTAATATTTAACAGTTTATGAATTTACTTTTAATTGTAACATTCATATTTGAACATTTTGTAAACCTTTCTATTTTTTTAAGTATTTATGAAGATAATGTATCTTTCAGAGACAGGGACAAAATGGTTGTCCAGTGGACATAATACAGTTGTCCATAGGACATACTCGGTACTCCGAAGGAGGTACTAGGATTGAAATCGCCTGTATTTGTTCTTTTTATGTAAAAAAACAACAATATGACAATAATTATCAGTTTTATTATTATTTTTTACGAAAAAATCAACATGACAAACTATTCAATAATGAACAGATTAAATGTAATAATAACTCTTACTAATCAACTTCAAACATTAACAGTCTCTTTAATCAACTTAAATACTTTTGACTTTAACTCGTAATTTGCTGTAGCTTGGAGGCGTATTCTCAATTATATTCCTAACAGCTCTTTGGCGATTTCTCTGTGACTGTTTTCGCAGCTTCCATATATTTCTGCAGTTTTCTTTATCTTCGGGCAGCATACTTGAAACTAGTTTTTTATTCCTATGGTAGCTTTCCCTTTTTTTTCTCTTTAGCTCAGCTAATTTCTCCGGGTCTGCTTTAAGTCTTTCTCTATAGCGTCTTGATTTTTCTTTTTCCGTCAAACCCATTACCTAAAAATAATAAAAAAAAACATTAGAATAGAGAACTAATAGACTATAAAAATGTGTTAAGTAACACACGTCAAGAAGTACAATGTTGAAGTTGGTCAAAATATCAATGTAATTTATATTAAACAATAATAAATGCTCTAGCCCTGGTAAGAGGCTCTTCAGTGACTAATTATTGAAAGAAAAAGTATGGCTTTATGCTGATTCCATTATTATTGTCCTAAGGACAACCAAAATGTCCCACGGACAACGGTTTTGGTTGTCCAAGTGACCGGTTGTCCGTGTGACATTTATCAGTATTTGAGCTTCCTGGTATTAAATAATGATATTTTGAATTAGATCCTACGCGCAGTGAAAAATATAGACTAAATAGAATATGTTTCACTTTAATTTACTACGGTATATCAAATACTTACGTTTTTGTGCCGGTTGTCCGGTAGACACACAAAAAAGCCACCCACTTCTTCAAAACACACTCGGCCGACTGACGCCGCGGGAAAGATGAATTCAAAAAGGCGGCTGGATAAGTGCTATCAACAATGAATCGACTTGTTCTCAAGGCACTGATCACGGCATCTGTGTTTTAGTTTCGGAACTTTTTTGCAGTTGTCCGGTGGAAGTCAGGATATTAAAATATATTAGGGACCAAAAAGAACATGCAAAAAATTCGTTAAATTTTTAAATCAAACAAATATCTATATGCTAGCATCATAGTTGACATGGTAATAAATAATTATGTACAATCGTAATTAACTGCCATGCAGTATTTTTTTTGTATAAATTGATGTTTCATTGTATTAACCTACTGGGGGACAAACAAAAAAACACTTCATCAGATGTTTTGTCACCCGGACAACCATTAAAATTCCATTATAATAGTGATTTATTTAAAATAATTCACTCGTATATTTGATTAATAATACGATAAATGCGATATATGCCAACAAACCACTTAATTTTCTTTAGAACTGCGATTATTGGTCAGGGACAAAACATAGTACTTACAGGACAAATAAAAGTTGATTGACCCAAATACTAAACTCGTATTGGATTAAATCAATTATTTGGAGGTCCGCCTTGTTTTAATTAAATTAAAGGGTGCGCAAAAAAAAATACAGTTTGCCTGACAATCTTATTTGTAATTAAATTAATAGCTGCCTAATTTAATTATAGACAACGTTCGTTGTTAGTTAATAAATTACAAAATAGTTATGTAGTTAAAATGAAATTAATTAATCGTTTGGAAATATCAAATACTTTTTTCGTGGTGGCTACTATCCAAAGATTAGCACACATCTTTATAACCAATAAAATAATATGATCAAAGCATATTTTATAGAGATTCCTGAATAATCTACTGTTACAGATAATTTTAACGTACATTTTTTTATAGATCAAAAAGGCCTTTTATTTTTCAGAATAACAATACTCTTGACAAATGAATTTTTAAAAGTAACACAGCATAATGGTCTTCCTGGAATGAAAAAGAAGCCCAAGTCGCTACGGCGATGGACAAGTAAATTGTTAGTTGCCACCAGTAGAATTATTCTGGCAATACACCGCCTGATCCCGAAATAAAATAAATAAATAAATAACCCAAGACATGCCGCGCTGGGCCACACAGCGCGATCTAGCCCCAAACTAAGCCGAAGCTTGTACTATGAGCACTAGACAACTTATAAACTCGTCAGTGACAGAAGCGCAAACCGTGCATTGCCAAAAAAAAAACTTATAAACTTTTTAGATACTTTTTTTGGAAATAAATAACATTATTGTATTATATAGTTTCAAAAACAATTGTTCTATTCACATATTAAAATACATATTTGTTTAAATATGTACTTCACTTGAGTACCTACTATGGTTTTTTTTCCGCATTCTTACATGTACTACGGGCATAACCTAATTAAAAAAACAATAAAGCTATCTGCTCTATGAATTATAACAAGCCAGTAATTCCTAGATACTTCAATGCTTAATCATTATTACGAATAACCAATGTACTAACACCCGCACAGATCACTATCTAGATTCTAGACTTTAGACAACCAGAATATCTTGACACCTATAAGTCTTTATGGCAGAACTCACAAACGGTTCATTTTACATTGGTATATAACCAATTTAAAGCGACCCTTGTATGGGAATGTTTTGTATGTAGGAAGGGATCTTATTAAATTGGTATTCCATAACCAAATTATGAAAAACCCTGCCTCGGTACTATGAAAGATCGATTACAGCTCTTGTTAATTTGGTTATCATGACCAATGTAATTAGATATCTATGTAGGTTCGGTTTCAGGGCAAAAAGGGGTCTAAGTTTATTGGTCTTTAGGTGTATGTTAATTACTATCGCGATTAGAATGATGATGAAATCCTTTCATTGAGTAGGTGAGCAGTAGTTGTAATTAATATGCGGATGGTAAGCTCTTGTTGGGAAATGTACGTACTGTAGTTCCTATGATGAATTTGTTATACTGCCTACGCGTAGCAATGCATTAAGACGAATTATGTTCAAACGGAATGAGAAATGAACAGTGTGCCTACCACGAACATTTTCGAAAAAGTATGCGTAACGTTACCGTAAACATTTGTATGAAACTTGGTACAGCGCCCCTATCGTGCGTAAGAGGTACTACGTTTACGTATTGAAAATGATCGCCCTGTGTTGACAGTTGACAGTTACGTTACGCATACTTTTTCGAAATTGTTCGTGCTAGGCACACTGGTAGACTTTGGATGTAAGGGAGCGATCCATCATCTTTTTGCAAGCCACCCTCACCTGCCCGTGGTCCATCCTGCCGAATAACAAACGAGGTTCTAGCAACCAACAGGTGGCGGTATAACCATCACGATTGAAGGCGTAGCTGAATGTCACAGGCCGATGACGGGCAGCAGCGTCACCGGAGCGAGAAGCTACGCCCTGCGATCGCCAAACCGCCTGCCCCGTGGCGATAATGGATAAAGCCTCCAGATGTTTGACCAAAGTGAAAAAACTTGAGAGGCCCATGTCCAGCAGTGGACTACGATAGGCTGATGATGATGATGAAAGACTTTAGCTTCCTCCGCATCTTCGAGACTTCACTCTTTCGAGAGTGCTCCGAGGAGCTTTTCGTATGATGGATGCTCTTCAAACACTAGGGAGTGTTACATCACCATAAATAAGAAAACATTCTTCGAATTCCTATGTCAGCAATTAATGCTTTGATTCTTTCAATTAATTATACCTACATTGTATCTATGTACCTTCCTGTCATATTAATCCCATTTTGAGTGGCTGCCAAATTTTCGTCATACCTGAAACAAATTAAACAAACACATTGATATTTGTAGTTCATTGTTATTTTGTGTTGTGTTGTTAAATATCAGTTTGGTTGACTGGTAGTTATTAGGTACTCTTAAATCATCGTTATCACAGTCCACTGCTGGACATAGGCCTTTCCAGTTCACCACTTTGGCAAAACGTCTGGAGGTTTACCCATAATCGCCACGCTGGACAGACAGGTTGCAGCAGGGCGTAGCTTCTCGCTCCGGTGAAGCTGCTGTCCGTCATCGATCTGTGGTATTTAGGTACGCCTTCAATCGCGATGGTTATACCTCCACCAGTCGTTTGCTAGAACCTCGTTTGTTATTCGGCAGGATGCACCACGGGCAGGTGAGGGTGGCTTCGAGCGAAAAGATGATGGATCGCTTCCTAACATCTCAATTTTTAATTAGAATAGGTAGTAATGGCTTTGGAATTCGTATAAAGCAAGTAATTAAGAAGGTAGGGCATAGCGAATCTTAGCTCGAATTGAGCTGCCCGTTCGGGGAAGGACCACCCTATATAATACCGCAGCCAAATGACGTCCGGGTCGTGTTTCTGTCGGTGAGTAGGGTTTCCGGAGCTCGTGGACGGTTAGGGTGTTGGGTCGGCATGGCGGTGGCAACTGACAGGATCAGTTTCTTGCCCGTCGTCACAGCGACTTGGACTTCTCTTTCGCTTTCCATCAGGCGTAGGGAAGCCATCATGTCGAGCTACTATAAAAACAAAGGTTAAAGACGTAGATAATCCGACAGTGGCAATATTAGCCGGCGACAAATAGTCGCTGTCCAAATATTTCATCAGTGATATAATCGGCAATCGTGACACCAAGGGCTCTCGAACGTTGTTGACAGTTGTTGCGACAAAATGGCGTAATTCGTTGAGTCATTTACGATTAACGCATTGTGGACGTTTTTGGTTAAATAAATAATACTTCTAGCAAAGATGAAAGGGAGCGACTTGTCATCTTTTCGCTCCAAGCCCGTGGTGCATCCTGCTGAATAACAAACGAGGCTCTGGCAACCGACTGGTGGCGGTAAAACCATAACCATCACGATTGAAGGCGTAGCTAATGCGCCTGCGATTACGAATCTGCTGCCTGCCCAGCGGAACAATTATTATGGGTTAAACCTCCAAAAGCTTACCCAAAGTGGCAAACAGCTGGAGAGGCCTATGCCCACCTGTGATGCTGTGAAGCTGATGATAATGGATTTTTGAAGCCGGTTAAAAACTATAGGTAATAATCCTCTCTGCGAGCTGTTACTTGAAATTTCTTGATCAAAATACCTACTCAATGATAATTTTCGGCTTTATCAGGGACCTCTTATTATGAAGATACTTGATGTATGTAATTGAAAAAGGAGAATATTATTGCCTGCTTTAATTTTTTTAAAGTAAACAAAACGTGCACGTAATAAAAATAAACAATCGTTCTTGTTAGCGGATACTATGGCGAAAACAAACAAACACTAATTTATGGGCCATAAATCCTATTGATTCATGGGCGGTTTTGAGTTTATTGCTAATATTACCTACATTACGGCTTTAACCTTGATGCAAGGTGAAATGACATATTACATGTGATAGGCTATATAATATGGTTTCATACTTATGTTAATTCAAGGTTATCAGAAAGATATGATCCATTAAAATATGATTAATTTGAGAAATCATTACTAAAATTAATTGCGAAATTACATCACAGGTTTGATCGGGGAAGATAATTTAAAAAGTGTAAAATTCATTCAAAATTGTTTTTGTGGGAGTTTGGATGTATGAACGTTTGTTATTCTCCCATGCAAAAACTACTGCACGGATTTGAATGAAACTTTTAAATAATATAACTCATACGTCGAAATAACTCTTTAACTATATATAAGGATACCTATGAAATTTCATATATCACCGAATTCGTTCGAGTGCGGGCGACACCTTTTTATAACATTACAACTTTTCTTATAACACCAATATTTCTTATAGGTAACAACCAAATACACTTTTTACGCGAAGCATATAAAATACAGGCACATGACGTCACTTACCCGTATCCATCTTCTTCTTCTTCTATACATATAATAAAAATGTAACGAATCGCTGTCTGTACATGGCAGATATATGTGAAAAAATATTATGGGAGGCCTTTATTAATGCAATAGTACCCAAAACAATGATTTTTGGAATTTTTGTCTGTTTGTCTGTTTGTCGGTTTGTCTGTTTGTCTGTATGTTTGTGCACGCTAATCTCAGAAACCGCGTATCTGATTAAGATGCGGTTTTCACTAATATATTGCTGGAAGCTTCCCTTAACATTTAGTGTTTGTTTCATGTTAATCGGTCCATAAATAAAAATGTTACGCTGATTTAACTAATCACGTCGAGCCTGCTGTACGTTTGCGCGGGTATATAAAGCGCGCCGAGATCTGCGCCGCGCCGCTGCTAGCTGCCAGGCACTGGGGGTCATTAAAATCACTACCCAAGAAACTATTCCACGCGGACGAGGTCGCGGGCACAGCTAGTTTTATATAAAACTTTAACGTAAAAATCTAGACAACAGCGCTGGCGAAAATCTTGCGCAACACGTGATCAAGATCGTGAAAATATTCCATTCTCCTAACATTATTCCAATCGTTTACTTCTTGGCAAACTTTTATGACCATCACAGCTTCTGCAAACATCATTGAAGGTTTCACAATACTCCTATTTGGCCTAAAAGTGTGTAGGCGTATAGCACAATGATTTCTCGCCGCCTGCGAATTTTGGTCAAAGTATGTCTCACATCATTGTGAGAAACACAAACAACTGTGGGTTTGTCATGTTTGCTATTGTGCTTGATTGCATCCTTGTCCAAAATTGTTATTGAGTTCTACAGCCAAGAAAATACGAAGGTAGTTGACTGTTATGACTGACTCGATGGCTCATATGGTAGTGACCCCTGCCTTCGGAGCCAAATCAAATCAAATCAAATCAAATAATTTATTTGTAAACATAGGTAAAATACAGATATAGTGTACCTACATAAGGTAAGTATCTCTATGTTTTGCCACATTTAGGCGTACAAATTTTTAATTTATTTGTTACATTGATATTATTTAGTCAAATGTGAAACAATTTATAATTAATTAATAAAATTATTATAAGTGTAATTAAAATCAAAATTAAGATTAAAATTGGTCAGTCAAGAACTCCGTCAAGGTATAATAAGCTTTATTAGTCAAAATATTTATTAATTGCTTACGAAATATATGAATATTAGCGTCTTTTAATTTTTGTGGTAATTTATTATAGATCCTTGGAGCCATGCAGAACAGGCTTTTTCCTTTCAATGCAGTCTTAGTAAGGGGTGCGCTTAATTTGTGACCATGGCGTCTGCTCTTTTTCAACTGACCTTCTGATATAGTGGGAGCCAAGGGTCGTGGGTTCGATTCCCGCACAGTACAAACATTTGTGTTGACATGAACATGTCTGTTTGTATTGGTCTGGGTGTTTTCTATGTAAAATATGTATTTATTTACAAAAAAAATGTGTCTAAGTAAGTTTATCAGTTGTCTAGTACCCATAGTCCAAGCTTCGGCTTAGTTTGGGGCTAGGTGGCGCTGTGTGGCCCAGCGTGGCATGTGGCATGTCTAAATCCCTATGTGCGCTTAAATCTGTAAAACTACGCAACGGGTTTTGCGTAGTTTAAAGATTTAAGCGCACATAGGATCAATAAAACTCCTCGCAAATGAAATGTCGACACATTTTCATTTAGCCATTATTTGTCCATCATCCGTTACAAAATTACAAAACCCTGATGACATCATCCGTCAAATGAACCGCGGAGTTATGTAAATGTAAACACGAGAATCAAGAAAGCGTGTCAAGAAGGTTATAATTGCTTAATTCACTTGGAATCTGACGTGGATTGGCAGATAGGTAAGTTAAGAAAATGAATTTTATATTTTATCACTTAATTTTTGTTTTTAATTAATAAGCATGTTTATTTATGATACATCGACCTTGGTAAAGACTTTGGGCGTCTGAAGGGAGGAAGTTTCAAAGGTTGGGGGTTCGAGTCCCGATCAAACCTCCTGATTCCTCCTGCTCCTTTTTATTTAATCAAAATCAATAAAAATACCATAAGTCACAGTGTTCATTACAACAATGCTTATACTTACTTTCAGAAAGCAAATCAGTACAAAGTAATAACTTTAATTCAATTGTAGGTATGTCTAATTGACAGAAGCAGGACTGTTTAAATAGTTTAGATTCATTTAAAACTAGGAAACGGACGTGCCCCAGTACTTTAATAAGACTTTGCGCAGAAGAAAACTGTAAAAGTAATATCTTTTGAGAGGAAATGCCGTAAATATCTCAACCGCGTACCTACAAACAAAAACTATTTACGTACAAAGCACAACAAACGTAACTTATAAACAGATATAAATTCATCCTATTGGCAATGATTGCAATAATATAAATTTTCGCAGAAACCATCAATGGATTACATGACCCAATTTTATATATCTGTAAACAAAAGTTAGGAAAAACAAACATGGCGGACGTTAAAAAACCGTTAAATAAAACATATGCGGTTCTATCAAATTACCTCACCAGCTAACCTGAGCTTTAACCTTTAACCATTTCATACAAACGAGAGATCAATTCATATTGGACGATACTATCTGAGGAGATTTTGTCCAGATAATACGAGCTCCGAATTCTAGGTATATGCGAGGAATCGAGGGTCAAGTTACACTGGAACATTGGTGTCTGTTCTATTTCGAAAATAACGCGCGTAGATTTCGCACGGAATTGGGTTTTTGGGTTGAAAATGTTATGTCTGATAGGAGCGGTAACATTAAATCATAGGGATTTGAATTTTGATAAACTTTTTTTGCGTAATATTGGTTTGTTTTATCGATAGATGTATGGGTAGGCTTGTTGATTTCCCAAGAGCGTCGTCATTTCAAGAGGTTCGATCCTAGACGTTTTTTTATATAGCAACTCGACATAATGGCTTCCTACGCTTGATTAGAAAGCGAAAGAGAAGCCCAAGTCACTGTGACAACGTTCAAGTAATAGGTCAATTACCTGTCAGTTGCCATGCCGGCCCAACCCTAACCCCCCACAAGCTCCGGAAACCCTACTTAGGTACCGGCAGAAACACGACCCGGAGGTCATTTGATTGCGGTACTCTCTAGGCTGGAGGTCCTCGCTATGTTAGCTCTACGTGTGAGTGCATTTATTATGAAAATAAAACTTTCTTTGACAATAGGCTATTATGGCTAAATATTGAAATTAGTCCGTCTTTTAGTTTATTCAAAAATAAGAGACACGTATTTTTTTATTTGTAAATTAGACTAAATATTACAAAGTTATAGCCCGTTGAAATTACGCGTGACGTCACTCGGTGAGGCATTTTTACGGGAGCGAGTGACATCAAACACTCCCACTCCTAACTTTTGATGCCTTGTATCTTTGCTATTGTTTATTTGAATGAAAAAGGGGAAAATACGTGTGTTTTATTTTTGAATAAGCTATAAGACGAACTTATTACAATTTTTAGCCATAATAGCCTATTATTTATTAATCACGGTACCTACAGTCATTGATAACATCATCATCATCATCATCAGCCGATTGCAGTCCACTGCTGGACATAGGCCTCTCCAGTTGTTCGCCACTTAGGGCAAACATCTGGAGGATATACCCATAATCGCCACGCTGGGCAGGCGGGTTGGCGATCGCAGGGCGTAGCTTCTCGCTCCGGTGACGCTGCTGCCCGTCATCGGTCTGTGGTATTTAACTACGCCTTCAATTGTGATGGTTATACCGCCACCAGTCGGTTGCCAGCGCCTCGTTTGTTATTCGGCAGGATGCACCACGTGCAGGTGAGGTTGGCTTGGAGCGAAAAGTTGATGGGTCGCTCCCTTACATCCCATCTCATTGATAACATACCTACTTAATGCAAAAAAATCACACAAAGAACACTAACCAAATCCAATCGTAAGTATTTTCGATATCCCATAAATAACAGCGACTGTTCAAACAAATTAACCCTATTTTAATAGAATAATTTATTTGATTCTAACACCTGGCGTTCGAAACGCGATGGGGTAGAAAATTGCAAGGGTTTACAATTATCAGCTGCCAAAATGTGGGTAGGTACATGCCGTCCGCAGTAACTAAGAATAATCCGTTGGCTGGGTGGGTGGCTCAAGTGGTAGTGACTCCTGCTATCTGAGCTAAGGGTCGTAGGTTCAATCCCCACCCGGGACAAATATTCGTGTGATGAACACTTGTGTTTGTTTCGTGTTTGGGTGTTTATATTTGTATTTAAGTATTAAGTATATTTTTGTGGTACTTCGTTGTTCTGATACGATCGAACCCACGACTCTTGGTTCAGAAGCCAGGAGTCACTACCAATTGAGCCTCCGAGCCAGTCAAAGATAAATCTCTATTCGTCTAATCTATTACACATTTATCCCCGAAAAAGAATTAATGAACTATTTGAGATGTGGCACTGAACTTCAGGTTATTCGAAAAGAACCCTCCGCAGGATGCGTTAGAAAAAAAAACGAGCACAGACAATCACAGAATTAACCCTAATCTATTTCCATAGACGAGCGATGTCCGCGTTGGCGCGAATCCAAAACATTCTATCTTGTCTACGGGCCGGAAGGCGTTGGATTCTATAAATACGAAACTTTGATGTCACTGGATAATGTTCGATTTGTGATCGAAGCGACAGGCAGTATCGGAGACAGGAGCTAGTTAAGGTTTGGGAATTCTAGTTAAAGTTTTTTTTAGACTAGTAGTAGGATGACTAGATGTGCCCCGAGTGGTGAGTGCGGGGGCGCGATCCACTCATAGGGGCGTAACGGTGTGGTGGGTGCAGCCACACCGTTGCACGAGGTCCGCCCGGGGAGCACCCTATTGCTCCCCGGAAGCCGGGCGTATTTGCCCTCCCCCGGCCAGGAGTGCCGGCCGCTTGTCATCTGCGGCTGGCCAGGGCATGCAGGGATGCGGCCGTATGCTTCGGCGTTGCCCGTGTCCCTGCAACTTGTTGCCCACTGGCGACACAGGGGGGTCTAGTGGGTATACGCACCCATTTCGGGAGGTGTGAGTCCCACAAACCATGTCACCTCCCCCCGGAGGTGGTAAATTGTGCTGAAGTGGCAGTGGGCTGGCCACATCAGCCGCAGAACCGATAACCGTTGGGATAAACGAGTTCTGGAGTGGAGACCGCGTCTCGGCAAAAGTAGTGTAGGACGCCCTCAGGCCAGGTGGCGTGACGAATTGCGCAGGACGGCTGGCAAATGCTGGATCCGAGAAGCCCAAAATCGATCTAAGTGGCGAACATTAGGAGAGGCCTATGTCCAGCAGTGGACTGACACGGGCTGATGATGATGATGATAATGATTAATTGTGCTAAAAAAAAATTCACAATCACAATGCCCTTGAAATTATTAATTTATTTTTAAAAGTCGCAGATGAATCCTATTACGCTAATTATTTACACAAAAGCTGTGTGTAAGCACAATTGTGGCGTCCCACATACGTGCAACTGTGCCGTGTATTTCGGGAGATGAGTGAACGTTTAAATTTAAAAAGAGCACAGTTCCACTATTGGACGGTACGTTTTTAAAACGTAGTAAACTGTGTGCCTAGCACGAACACTTTCGAAAAAGTATGCGTAACGTAACCGTAAACGGGCGATAATTTTCACTACGTTAACGTACGTAAACGTAGTACCTCTTACGCACGATAGGGGCGCTGTACCAAGTTTCATACAAATGTTTACGGAAACGTTACCAATATTTTTCGAAAATCTTCGTGCTAGGCACACTGGCAACTTACAGGAATTGAATGAGATCTGTTAGAACATAAACACTTCTGTGTTTACCTAAATATTACTCATGAGGAAATCAATAAAACCTTGACATGCTAATATAAAAAAAAAACACCCTTACGGTTTAAGAACTTTAGATGAGATGGATTATAGCCAACCCTTAGTCGTTTCGTTTCACAAGAGATTCACCCGCGGTTCGAATCGCCACACCCTTTAGATTGAGTTCTTACGTACCGAAGTGTTGGTACGAATCGCCACTGGGATGTCACGGTTAGAACCAGAATACAGAACGAATTGGTAAAATTTTAAAATTTTATGAGCAATATAATTTCATTAGCAACCCTCAGGGGAATATTTTAGATCTCATTTTCTCTAATTTTAACATACAAGTCTCTAAGGCCGGCAACACATTAGTCAGTGAGGATGTTTTTCATCCAGCTTTGAGTCTCGAGGCTACAGATATTTTTATTCCACCTCTCATGTCATCCACATCTAACATTAAATATAATTTTCACAAAGCTAATTATTCTACCATAATCAAAGATATCGAAAAAATCGATTGGGAGAACCTTCTACGTAAGGGCAGTTTAGACGAGGCGGTTGAAGTCTTTTACGATAGGATATACAATATTAGAGATAATCATGTTCCTACTAGTACTCTACGTAGTACAAAAACATTTCCGATTTGGTACAATCCAGCACTAATCAAATTAATTAAAGCGAAAACTAAATATCACCGTAAATGGAAAAGATTTGGCAATGTTAGGGACTATGATGAATTTTCTCTTTTAAGATCCCAAATAAAACAGCTAGAGAAAGACTGTTACAAAAATTATATACATTCCTCCCAAGCAAGTCTAAAACAGGACCCTAAAAAGCTGTGGACTTTTGTTAAAAACATGCGCGGTCCTCGGGGTACTTCGGATTACCCTAATCATATGACGCATAACACTCAGACTTTCAGAAGTGCTGAGGATATTTGCGAGGGTTTTAACAAATACTTCTTCAGTGTTTATAACTCTTCCAGATCAAATGATGTTGATGTCGATATTCTTCCACCACCTAGAGGAGACAGCGGCTGTGTGGGCTCTATTTATATACCCAGAGACACTGTAGTAAAGTACATAAAAAAAATGAACATCAATAAAGGACCTGGTAGTGATTCAATACCGCCTATCTTTCTTGTTAACTGCGCAGATAGTATCTCAGATCCACTTAAAATCTTATTTAATAGATCCATAAGTGAAGGTGTTTTTCCCAACATATGGAAAGAGGCACATATTGTGCCTATCCACAAAAAAGGTCGCAAATCCTTAATTTCAAATTATAGACCTATATCAATTTTAAACTCTATAGCTAAGTTATTTGAACAAATCGTATATGATACCCTATATCCAACTATATCGGGTAATATTGGCGATGAGCAACATGGTTTTCTAAAAAGGCGTTCCGTTAACACTAATTTGAGCGAGCTACTTAACTATATATTAAAAGGTATGGATCAGCGTTCCCAGGTTGACGTGATCTACACTGATTTTGAAAAAGCATTTGATCGAGTGGATCACGTCATCCTGCTGAAAAAGTTACATACACTCGGTATTTGTGGAGATTTATATCGATGGGTCACTTCATACGTCACAAACAGACGACAAGCTGTTGTGGTGGGAGGTCATAAGTCGGACTATGTAACAGTACCCTCAGGCGTACCACAAGGATCCCATTTGGGGCCTTTGTTTTACAATGCCTACATATACGACATTCGGCAATGCTTCCGCTTTTCGAGACACTTGCTTTACGCTGACGACAAAAAAATCTTTCTAGAGATTAAGTCACAAGAGGATTGTCTGAAAATGCAGGATGATATAAATCGTTTAACTTCGTATTATAAGCGTAATAAGATCAACGTGAATATCGACAAGTGTGTGCATATAACTTTCTCTCGGAAAAGTAACCCCATTAATTTTGATTATTGTATTGATGGCACCATCATAAAAAAAACCAACGTCGTTCGCGACCTGGGTGTGAAATTCGACAATAAACTCACGTTCTCCGATCACATCGAATCTATAGTAGACAAAGCATATAAAAACTTAGGATTTGTGATGCGAGTCTGCAAGCCCTTCACTGATACCGCTTGCCTTAAGGTGGTATATTACGCCTATGTTAGAAGCCTTTTAGAATTCGCTAGTATCATCTGGAATCCACAATATGACAAATATAAACATAAACTTGAACGAATCCAAAAACTTTTTGTAAAGCATCTCAATTTCAAAGTTAAAAAACGTTTTTCATCTTACGAAGAGGCTTGTAAGTTTCACGGTCTGTTTAGCTTGGAGAACAGAAGGACATTGCTCGATATGACGTTCTTGCACGATGTCGTAAGCGGTGGTCTGGATTGTGCTGAGCTCACCTCTCTCATTCTTTACAACGTTCCGAATCGGACCCCTCGATCGGGTACGGCTAAACTTTTTTATATTCCCTTTTGCAGAACTAATTTCAGAAAGAATGATTACTTCACACGTGCCACAAAAACATATAATACCTCATTTAGTGGCATTGATCTATTTACTTTGTCAAAGGTGGCTTTCAAACACAAAGTATTAGACAAAATAGGTAGCCCTTAATTCATATATCCGGGTACCTAGGTAAATATGGATTTTTTCCTTACATATAATATTTATATGTATGTTTGTATATATATATATATATATATATATGTATGTATATGTATATATTTTAGTATATTGTATATGTCATTTCTATCTATTGGTAATTCCGTGTCACCACACCATGTGTCATACAACTAAGTAATTTCTTACTCACCTTCAATCACTGACTCCGACGCACTTTAAAATATTGTTATTGTAACTTACTAATATAGATGTGTGTAAACTACAAAATTCATGTTGTGATATCCTATTTTGGCTTTGTATTATTGTTCATGTATGTATAAATCTCTGTGTTTATGGTTTTGCTGTTGGATATCCTAAATAAATAATAAATAAATAAATAATGATGATGATACGACAGCCTAACTTGTACAATACATGACGTCTCAATACCTAGTTCTAAGTCAATTGTCTAGTTAACAAAAGAATATCTATCTATGTGTGCTATATTTTACCGTAGTTCATTGTAAGAGCAGAGTGCTTTTGAACAAAATCTTGTTGCCATCCCAAAACTGTCAGTACCTACAATGCTGTTAAAGGAAGGTGATGATATACACAGCTGAAGTCACGACCTCTCCTGAATCATATAGTTATGTTCAAGGAAGGAGCCTAGATGATATACACAGATAACCCACGCCCTTTCCTGAACGAGCCTCACTTAATAACCGTCTCCAAACTCATGTTTAAGTTTACAGCAAATAAAACATACCCAGTACAATGGAAACCAGTAAATGCAAAGTTAAAAGCCACACTGTCTGTTTTGTATTTACGACTGAAATTCTTTCGCGTCCCGCATAGTATGCTATATCTTTCGGCTCTCTTTGTTCTTACAGGAAAGACAATGACGACGTAACCGTTGTGTAATTCCGATTCGTAAATTATGGGTTTTACAGTGGACAGATGAAAAGACTTTTATGTACGTAATGATACATAATTTATATGCTATAATGACGATATTGAGATGTAAGGGGCCGACTATCTTTCGCTCCAAGCCACCCTCACCTGCCCGTGGTGCATCCGAATAACATAACTCTGGCAAACCGACTGGTGGCGGGTAAACCATCACGATAGAAGGCGTAACAGGCCGATGACGGGCAGCAGCGTCACCCGAGCAACAAGCTTATGCCCTGCGATCGCCAACCCGCCGGCCCAGCGTGGGATTATGGGGATATCCTCCAGAAGTTTGCCTAGTTGGCGAACAACTGGAGAGACCTATGAGCAGTGGACCTGTAATAGGCTGATGATGATTATATTTTTTTTAAGGTCTTGTTTCCCACAAGGTTTTCTTTTATTCTTTTTTATAGTAGCTCGACATAATGGCTTCCTGCGCCTCATGGAAAGCGAAAGAGAAGCCCAAGTGGCTTGGCGCTGTGACAATGGGCTTGTAACTGGTCTGTTACCCGTCCGTTGCTACCCCCCATGCGGCCAACCATGACCCCACGAGCTCGGCAGAAACACGACCGGAGGTCATTTTGGCTGCGGTTTTCTATAGGGTAGAGGCTAGATGGCGTAGACGGGCGGCTCAATTCGAGTCAAGATTCGCTATGCACTACCTCTGCTTTGGCTACCTAAATGAGTTAAGTATGTTGACTTCTGTCGGTTGATAGACACATCTTGGACCTCCATTGATAGATCGTTATGCACATTCACTGGTTTCCTCATTCAGTCGGACAAAGAGGGCAAACGCTATCAAACGGTGTTAGGTTTCTTCGGCGCATGCGCGAGACCAGATGTGTTCAACGCGTTTTATCTAACCACTTCACATACGTTTGATTGGTTCATTAGTCCTTGAGAGCAGTATTTTTTTTTCTTTTTTTTAGTAGCTCGACATATGGTTTCTCTAAGCCTGATGGAAAGCGAAAGAGAAGACCAAGTCGCTGTGACAACTGGCAAGTACTGGCAACCGGCACGAGCTCTGGAAACCTACTCCCGGCAGAGACACGACCCGGAGGTCATTTGGCTGCGGTATTCTATAGGGTGGAGGTCCTTCCCCGAACGCGCCGCTCATATCGAGCCGATATTAATACTACCCTCGGTTTATATATTATGTATATCTGTTATTATGTTAGTAATGTCTAAACAAAGTGGGAGTTAAGGCTGGGCCGGCATGGCGGTGGCAACTGACAGCACAGGTAGCTGAACACCGATACTTGCACGTTGTCACAGCGACTTGGGCTTCTCTTTCGCTTTTCATCAGGCATAGGGAAGCCATTATGTCGAGCTGCTATAAAAAAATAGGAAAACGTTTAAATTTTAAGTGTTTATGTGTGCTCAATCATCATAATAATTATGTCTATCGCTACATAAAATCTATTACCGAAACGCACATTTCTACCTAACGTATTTCCTTAAATGACTATCTAATCTCTTCCTTATATTACGCAAATTATCTTAATGATCTTAGAGACGTGTAATTAAACTATAAGATTATATTTTAATCTCCGTTAATTTACCATGAAGTAGTTAGTTTAATTGATCAAAGGCGCCTCAACTTTTATTCGACAACTAGTTTTTTTGAGAGGTAGGGTATAGCGAATCTTCGCTCAAATTGAGCCGCCGTCCGGGGAAGACCTCCACCCTATAGAATACCGCAGTAAATGACCTCTGGGTCGTGTTTCTGCCGGTGTGGTAGGGTTTCCGGAGCTCGTGGGGGGTTAGGGTTAGGCCGGCATGGCGGTGGCAAACTGAAGGTAACTGACCAGTTACTTGTCATGTTGTCACAGCGACTTGGGTATCTCTTTCGCTTTCAATCAGGCGTAGGGAAGCCATTATGTCGAGCCACTATAAAAAAAAATGTTTGGTCATGGTATTAAACGCTGCCTCTGATACGGCGACGCGAGTTCGATCCCCGCCCAGTACAAACTTGAATGTGCGTGAACTTGCCTCAGCTGCCAGTGCACAAACAAGGCTCTGGAACCGACGGGTGGCGGTATAACCATCAACGATTGAAGGGCTAGCTAATTCACAGACCGATGACGGGCAGCAGCGTCATCGGAGCGAGAAGCCACGCCTTACGTCGCCTAACCCCCTATCCGGTGTGGCAAATTTGGGTATATGGACCAGATGTTTGCCCTAAGTGGCGAACAACTGGAGAGGCCTATGTCCAGCAGTGGTCTGCATAGGCTATGATGATGATGATACGTTTAGCAATGTGATGGATCAAGGCTGTTCATTGATGATTGATGAAGTTCACGCTAACGAAGTCTGAGACACCAGCTCGTTTATAATAGGCCTTGCAAGTCGGCAAATGCTTTTCTAATCTTCACCTAATTTGCTATACACCTTCGACCTGTCTACGCCTAAATAAGAGCAAAAAAGCTGTACCATTTACAGTTAAGCTTTGCAAATAGGCTGTACAACATTTAAACGCAACTTTCGCTTCACTATACGATAATATAAATATCTAGAAATTGTGCTGGAAGTTCAACCCCTTATTTGAAGCGTGGGCAATAACAAGAATATTGGAATTGGAAACAATTTATGTATGAAAGGTATTGATGTGCAGTTGTGGCGAAAGGGTTGTCGATTTTAGATACGGAATAATAAAACTAAGCATTCATTTATTCATCTTTGAATTGCTTGATGCATACGAATAAAATAACTCTACCGACCTAAGTATAGAAAGACAAGATTCTTTTTTGGGCACCTATACAATTAACTTAGAACTAATTAAGAATAGAAGACACTATTGTTCTACAACATAGGCGCAGCGCAGACGACAGACTATCCGTGACGCACTTTTTTGCGAAACGCACACGACGCGCAAAAATCTGTCGCGGGATATTCTACAACGTCAACGTACACGACGCACATCTTCGATCATTCGACGCTCTTTTAAATGTCTCAGACGCAGACTTATAAGCAATTTAATTTCATATACAAAAAATTATGTTGCATCTACTTTCATAAAGAATATTCATATTAAAACGTATTACAACACCACAAAGTCTGCATTTAATTATTATTTTGATCAATTTTAAGTTATGTTAAACGCAGTGTTCAAAGTTTTTTGGAACTCTTTTCCTGAGTCCGTTTTCCCTGATAGAAATCTTCAGATTTTCAAGGCGAGATCAAATCGGTTTTTGTTCGCACTCTATCATAGGCTCTGACGTTGCGTAACTCAATGGAGTGGGACCTTTTTTATCATCATCATTTAATTTTAACCACAAATACCACTGCAGCTGTCTAAGCCTCTTCTTTCACCTCCAACGTTCCACGTACCCTCACCAATCTCGTCCAATGATTCCATCACCGCCGCTATGTCTTCCGACCTTCAGGGTGACTGGTCTGCTAACAGATCTCCGCCCAAGCCATTTATTTTTTTTAATTTAATTTGACGATCCTTATTTTTATCGATAAAAACGATAACTTCTCTAGTAATAACTAGATGTTATTGAAGTCAAGAGCCGCCTCAAATGGTCGACGGCCATATACGGAGCTCGCGATAACCCATAACCTGTTTTATTGGGACGTTCGCTCGCGGTTACAATATCTAATTATGTTATAATCAGTTTGTTTCAGTTTCTAATTTAATCCCAGTTGGTAAAACCATATGGCGTTCTGACGTTTCAAAGTGACTGCCTTTTAGGTGTGGTAGGTAAAATGAAGGGTTAATTCAGGGCTACGATCAATAGGAGCAGAGCAGTGAAGGGAAATGTTGGGAAAACGGGAGAAATTTTTATCTGTATGATTACACAAAAAACTACTACCTGGAATTGAATGCGGTTTTCAACAATGTTTTGCTAGAGCCTATCTTAAATTTAAGTACCAATTTTATGGAATTCCGTTATTTTTGAAAACCGATATCCACGCGTGCGACGCCACTGGCACAGCTAGTAAACAATAAAATTCCAGACACAAATGCCCTTAACCAAGTACTTTATAAGGTAGCATTAAACTTATTCCTTGGTCATAACGCGTCTGGTATTCTGTCAACTCAAGTGTGTACGCCAAAGAATCCTTTACGTACGACCCAAGACTGTGGCAAAGAGTAGGTTTGGTTTTGAGATATATGTATTCTTTTGGTACTGACCGGTCAAAAGGGTCGATCAATTTTTATTGCTTTTTTTATACATGATAATGGAATGACAAATTTTTTTTATGGAATAGGGGGCAGACGAGCAAGAGGTCAACCTGAGGTATGTGATAACCGGCCATGTACATCTGCAACTCAGGAGTTACAGCTGCAGCTGCCGGAGTTTAAGGAAGTGGTATGCCTCTTTCTTTGAAGATTTGGGGTTGTAACTGTTAACTGGGCTGGCCACATCAGCCGCAGAACGATAACGTTGGGGTTATGGAGTTTGGAGTGGAGACCGCGTTAGGCAAACGTAGTGTACAACTCCCTCGGGCAAGGTGGGTGTGACCCAATTTTGAGTTGAACGACTGGCAAGAGAAGCTAGGGTCGATCGAAGTGGAGAAATTGGGAGAGGCCTATCCGTGAGGAAGCAGTAGACTGATATAGGCTGATGTTAATTGATGAAAAAAGACGTTTATTATGGGCAAGAAGAGGCTTTACAAAGGGAAAGACACATATACTCCCTGCTTCTGTGAGGTCACTACCAGCAATGGGCCAGCACCACGACGCATCCTTTTTGCGCTGACGCATCACGCCCGCACTCACGTTTAGCGCGATTCCACATAATTTTTATAGACGACTGGGAAGACTGCGTAATGATCTTTATGACTTATTTTATTTATTTATTTAATCTTTATTGCACATAACAATTTGTACAAAAGGCGGACTTAATGCCGCGTAGGCATTCTCTACCAGTCAACCATTGGGCTAAGCAGAAACAGTAAGAAGGTAGTGTGCTACAAACTAATAGGTACATAATTATAAGAGACTTATAGGAAGACCCAAAACAAAAAAAAAAAAAAGAACTAATAAAGAATAAAAATGTTATATGTTGATTCATAGCTTACGTAATTACACGTACATAATAACTATTACTATGCTGATACAAATAATATGTATATTTTATATTTTATAGCCTTCGGAGTAATGGACTTGGTTCGAGTTTCTTAGAAGCTTGCGCTTTGTTACCAGCACTTGTATCAATCGGGTTTTGCGAATAGGTAAAGCGATTTGATTACAATTAATTCTTCGATTCCAAATGAATTAAGATACGATTCCAAATTTCGAATTTTCTGGAATTACCATTCATTGATACATTACTCCAGGATCAATCAAAATCAATCAAAGTCTTTATTATTAACAACAATTGGTGGTGTGTGTGTGTGGATCTCTCATTTAAAGTTTACGTACAAACCTATGCTATAGGAAATCCCTCTCATATCGAGCCAACATTATTATTTTTAGTTATCAAAGGATTATCAGATTTGTGCCGTTGAAGCTTACAAAAAAAATGATCGTATGGAGTTTTGACCCAGATTCGCAAAGATTTGGCTGGCCCAAGAGCTCTCAAAAAAGTTTTCGATGAGAACTGTCGAAATTGAATGAACGATCGGTAATTTTTCCACTCGGATCTACCGGTTTTCGAGAGATCTTTACTAACAAATTTGTGAAAAGCCTCGCAAGAGAATGTGATTATGATTATCAGTTCAGAAGAAAATCTCAACTGCCAACATTAATTTATTTCACATTTAGTCAAAACCTGATGCCCCGGGCATAGAATAGTGATGACTTAATGATGGATTCTCAGACTATGAAGATACTACTGAGAAAACATAGTACAAACAAATACTGTCATCAAGAATGTATATTAACTTCAGAATTTGACTCAGAACCGTTTGAACCAGACGTGCTCTGGACAACAGCCAAGTACAGAAGATATATAACAATTTAATAGAAAACGATAAAGCGCTTTGTAAGTAAAACAGTGACGATAAACGTTTGGACAGTTATGATTTTGCTAATGCTGATGCAACTGGGAAAGCATTAGAGATCTATACTCTCTGTATACCTAGATTTAGGGTACATAGACAATGTAATACTAATAGAAAACAATGTAGAATGAAAAAGAGTAGAAATCTATTGAGATAGATAGATACTCTTTATTGTATATCATACTTAGAACTAGGAAAGTATTGTTGCAAAATTTAGACAGTATGTAGACGGTTATAGTGTGTCGGTTATATAGTAGCTTGACATAACGGTTTGCCTGTGCCCAATGGAAAGCGAAAGAGAAGCTCAAGTCGCTGTGACAACGGGCAAGTAACTGGTCAGCTACCTGTCAGCTCCGGAAACCCTACTCACCGGCAGAAACACGACCCGGGGGTCATTTGGCTGCGGTATTCTATAGAGTAGAGCTCCTTCCCCGTACGGGCGGCTCAATTCGTGCAAGGAATTCACTGTCCTACCTCCCTTTTCCTCGAGCCTGGTTTGTTATCCGGCAGGATGCGATGCACCACGGGCAGGTGAGTGTGGCTTGGAGCGAAATGACGATAGGTCGTTCCCTCCATTAATCTGGACAGGCTCGGTGGCTCATTTGGTAGTGACCTCTGCCCTCTGAGCCAAGGGTCGTGGGTTCGATTCCCGCACAGTACAAACATTTGTGTTCATGAACATGTCTGTTTGTAATGGTCTTGGTGTTTTCTATGTATAATATGTACTAGCTGTGCTCGCAACTTCGTCCGCGTGGAATAGTTATTTTTTCTACATTTTCCATTATTTCTTCGCTCCTAATAGCTGCAGCGTGATGTTATATAATAGCCTAAAGCCTTCCTCGATAAATGGTCTATTCAACACAAAAAGAATTTTTCAATTCGGACCAGTAGTTCCTGAGATTAGCGCGTTCAAACAAACAAACAAACTCTTCAGCTTTATAATATTAGTTAAGATTTATTTACAAAAAAAAGTATCTAAGTAAGTTTATCAGTTGTCTAGTACCCATAGTACAAGCTTCGGCTTAGTTTGGGGCTAGGTGGCGCTGTGTGGCCCAGCGTGGCATGTCTTGGGTTATTTATTTATTATTTATAATCTCCAGTAATAAGTAGATGCATAACTAACTAGACGGAGAAGTCAACCGTTTCCTAACCACGCTGTTTTATTACCAACACGCGTATCCTGAAATAATGAGCGCAACGTAGCGCACATGTGATGTTGCGCAAGAGTACGCGCTCCCATTCCACAGGCTATGGTAAACGGGCTCCTTTGGGAATCGTGTTTCAGATAACAAGTTTAAGGCCCTCATATATAGATACTCTTTATTGCACACCAAAAAGTTGACTTCGAGCAATTTTTTTAAAGCAAGAAGCGGCAGACGAGCAATTGTGATGCCTGATGGTAAGCAGTCGACATCGCCCATGGAATGCAACTCAAATCGAGTTCTAGGGTCGCTGCCGGCCTTTTAAATAGGAGTACACTCGTTTCTTAAAGGCTCCCAAGTCGTAGCTGTTCGGAAATACTGACGCAGAGAGTTGGTTCCACAAAACCGATGCGCGAGGCAAGAAGTTCCTCATAAAGCGTACAGTGGAGGATCGCCAACCATCGAGATCATTCATCAGCTTTCTCATTTATATGGAACTACACTAGCTGTACCAGCGGTGGTCGCACGCGTGGATATCGGGTTCAGACGGACTGGCTGGCGACCAGCGTACACTTGTGGAAACACCCGTGAAGCGGCTTCAGTCTCGCTTCGGAATAAGTCGATATAAAAGCAGAATAATCCCACATTTTGATTACCTGTCCATTGTATCTACTCGTATATTGGGGTAACAGGAGTAGTCATGCTCATTAAAATGTTTCTGGGGTGGTGGCGCTGTGTGGCGGGTCGTTACATTCCCTCAAATATGGTTGAATGAAGGGATAGCTGGTACACACGTCATACTTGTGAACAGGTGCTGCCTTGAAGACTGGTCTGCTCCTGATTGCCCTATATAGAGTATGTTAATTTATCTTTGTAGTTTAATTCATAATTATTTTTGTAAGGTTTCAAAAGACCCTAAGACGTGGTCGTAGTTATAAATATTTAAATGTGATGATAATAATTGTAATATAAGAAACTACACGAGTTTCTTGCCGGTGTCTTCTCGGTAGAATGCTGCTTTCCGAACTGGTGGTAGCTCCGACGATTAGTAAGTGTTTTTTTTTAAAACCTATACAGATAAAGATTATTTTGACTTTGACTTTAACTTTTGACCTCATCGAATTATGCCTCTCTTTCGCTCTTCATCAGGTGACTATAAAACAGGGATGCTATAAAAAATTATACGAAACTTTTGTATCGATACGAACCAAGCTTTACATTACAACCGTATGTAGTGTGTGTACGACATACGAGTGCACACACGCATCTCTCCCCATATATAAAGATGTGTAATGCAATAAATGACATTATTATTGATCGCAGTCAGTTCTTTTAATTAACCCGAACCCGCCACATTGCATGGCGACCCTGCCAGTGCTGCCTTCGGCGGCGCTGCGCAGACGGTTTTTGATATGATAATATAATTAAAATTAAAAAATGGACTAATAAAAGGTGCGCGAGTGACGGACATTTTAACATAGACAATTTAAAATAGTTTATAATGTATTTAAATAATTATTACATCTAAATATAAATTCTTCAGTAACATTTAAAATTAATTCATAATAAAATCAGTATGGAGTGGTGTTAAAAAAAACTGTATCGTGTAACCTGTAACTGTGAAAGACATTAAAATTTGTGGTGATGGAAGCTGAAAAGCAGGGCGCCGGGAGACCATGGCGTCCGATGTGGAAATAGCAGGGTGCCGGGAGATGTTGGTGTCGGATGGATGTAGATAAGTACCAGGCTGCCGGGAGATGCTCGAGTCGGAAGTGGACGCAGCCGGGAGTTGATCCAGTCATACCCCCCCAACCAACCAACCAACAATCCACTAACGTCAACGATCTATTATTCCAAGGATAAACCGCGAACGGTTCCATTTATAAATGTTTTAGTAGGTAATTTTCTAATTAAGTATTTTAAAATTTGTATTAACTAGGAAATAAAAGGTTCCTTTTTTTTGACAATTAAAAACTATTCTAAGTAGAAGTTGCAATAAATTTTTTTTTTGAGAATTTTAACAAGAATACAGAGTTTAAGGAAGTAAATGATGTATGAAGAATTTATTTTATGATTAAATTAATGTGATTAGAATTTTTAATATTGTGTTTTATAATTTTGAATTAGTTGTTGACGATAGACAAATTAAGTAGTAGGTTTTTTTTTCTTCAAAAAGAATGTGTAATTTTAAAGTACATATATATGAAAAGATTTTTTTTTATATAAATAGTGTGTCTTATAAATTGTGTTTATTTGATTTTTTTTACAATGGTTGCACAGATAAGTAGGGACAAATGTAAATTTCGTGTAATGTTTTTTAATATTTTATTGGTCACTAATTTAAAAAAATGTTATATTTACAGTTTCCCAGAGATAGTATTATCAGAAAGGTGCGTAATTAAAAGTGAAATTATGTTTTTATTTATTAGAAAAATTCTCTTTCTTGCTGACCTAGCAACACATAGTTATGGCATGTATTAATTTGTTTTGTTTTTTTAATGAATTTCAGTAATTGATTTTAATTTTTTGTTACAATTTTGTCATTTAAAGAAAATGTTGCAAATTACTTAAAACACGTAAATCAATAAATTGTTACATAATGTACTATACTTTTAGAAAATGTTATAACCATATTTTTTGGATATTGGTATTTAGATAACTTTATAAATATCACTAGGTACGTCATATGATTCCGTTGTTTTCGAATAAGCGTTGTAAATGTGTCATAGAAACAACAAGTATTGTATTTCGATCGGTGTTGTAACAAGAATTATGCACATACAATAATGCAAGTTGTCAATTTTAGCGAAGTATGTAGCAACATAAGTCGTGGTGTAAACAATCCCACCGTAGGTTTGCTGGACAAGCACAATTAAAACATTGCAACATATTTGGAATGATACCTAATTCTTAGCAGGAAAGTGTTATGATATCAATTTTATTCATTGAATTGTGTTTCCATTTAGGCATGGTAACTGATTTTAAAGAATGTAACATTGAAATAATTTTGTTTTGAAAGGATAGATATGAGTTTATGTAGCTGTATTAAAAATCTTTTTGTGATTGTTATGTACAATTAGGTACAGCGTTGTTATGGGAAAGGTATTTGATTGATTTAATGCAGGATGAGGAATGCTGATAAGTTTTTATTTTAGAAGTATGGGAGTATACGGTTTTAAGAAAGGATTATGCGATTGGATTGATCACCCAAGAGCGATGAAGTTCTTATTTACTTTGTATTCATTTGGAATGATAGTTATTTTTGAAAGAATTGAATGAAAGGTTAAGATTATTATTTAATTCTCGGATATACGAAATGTAGGTACGATAGGTAGAAATAGGGATCGAGTCCTTCAGTAATATCAAGGTGTGAACGAGATTCCCCTTCGAATTCTGTTGGAGACCAAAAAAGTGTCTTAATTACTGACCCTATAATTATATTATTGTGATGATGGTACATTGCGGGTCAGGATCCTTCCATTCGATCATGGTGTGAACGAGTTTTCCTCTGTGAGATAAGTTGGAGTCCAAAGTCAAAGAGACTTAAATTATGACCCCCATTAGGTATATAGGTTGCGAGTACAACCCAAATGGCATATGAGATGTCCATTTTGTATGTGAATAATATGAATAATGAAGTCGACTATAAATAAATAAATGAGTTATGGTATAGGGTACCAAAATAAATATGATGAATATGAGAATAAGTGCATAAAGGAATATGCGAATAAGTGAATAAATAAATAAATGCATAAGTGTATATGCGAATAAGGGAATAAATATACTAATAAGTGAATATACGAATAAGTGAATAAGATGTTAGATGAATACAGGAGTGTGATGTAAGGATATGACTATACCGATATTGACAAAAAGAAGATGAAAGAATAATGAAAATGACTTGCAAAAGTAGGAAATGTAGTGAGGAATTTTAAGAAATGAAATGACAAGATGTTGATTGATAAATAAATATCGAAATGTTTTATACGATTTATGGGATTATTTAAATTTATTAGAAATGTTTTTTTTAATGAGTGAGAAGAAATATAATGTATAACAGTTTCAATTTTTGTGTATAATCTGAATTTTGAAAATATAAAAAGTATTAATTTTAAAATGTGCAATTAAAAATAATAATATTGTGAATCTGTGCAATCCATCAATCAAAACAAATGTATTAGATAATAATAATATCGTCAACAACACTTTTACTTTTTAACTTCTAAGTATAGAAAAAAATGTATATTTTATTATTTTTTTGTCTTTTTAAAGGGGGAGGTGTAGTGTGTGTACGACATACGAGTGCACACACGCATCTCTCCCCATATATAAAGATGTGTAATGCAATAAATGACATTATTATTGATCGCAGTCAGTTCTTTTAATTAACCCGAACCCGCCACATTGCACGTACTATGTCCATGCATGCATGCATTTATCGCCAATAAACATGCGTTTCATTGAGAACGATACCAACGGAAGTATTTACATAATAAACTTGAGATAGCGCGGTCGGATGCATTGATCTCTGATATCGGTGACATCATTGCGTTTGTTCAAGTTTTCTGGTGTATATTAAGAAATTGCTCCTAAGAGCTTGAATGTGGGTCGACTGGGATGGTGGGGGTCAAAGGTGAGTTTGATATCGACTACTGAACAGTTATAAGTACTTAAATAATATAAATGCATCATCATCAGCCTATTGCAGTCCACTGCTGGACATAGCCTCGTATGTAATATAACCATCCTATATAAAATAACCATCACAATCGAAGGCGTAGCTAAATACCATAGGATGATGACGGGCAGCAGCGTCACCGGAGCGAGAAGCTACGCCCTACGATCGCCAACCCGCCTGCCCAGCGTGGCGATTATGGGTATATCCTCCAGATGTTTGCCCTAAGTTGCGAACGGCTGGAGAGACCTATGTCCCAGCAGTGCACTGCAATAGGCTGATGATGATGATGAAGGCATCTGATATTACCGTTAATTATTATTTATACCTCCCCCTGACTCAATCCGCCTTCTATGAACTAATAGCACTGTGTATTCCGGCTAATTCTATTTCTGTGGGACATATGGCGGTAGTCGTTAGGAAGCGAATTCCTTAAGTTAACGTGTCAGAGCGACAGATCGTAATGTAGGAAAATGCGACAGAAATAATGCTGGGGAAAGTGCTAGGATGAGTTTAGTATAAAGCTAGTTGTCTGAGGATAATCAGAAATGAGTATCGCATCCAAAGATATAGGGGTGACTAAGTTATAAATAACACGAGACATGCCACAGTGGACGACACGCCTTCTAGACTTAAACTAAGCCGAAGCTTGTACTATGGGTACTAGAAAACCGATAAACATCATTCATCCAGCCCTTTGCAGTCCACTGCTGGGAATAGGCCTCTCCATTGTTTGCCATTATTGTATATCTTGGGCTTCGCGCATCCAGCACTTGCCAGCCGTCCTGCGCAAATCGTCACTCCACCTGACCTGAGGGCGCCCTACACTACGTTTGCCGAGACGCGGTCTCCACTCTAGAAGTCGGTCTCCCTACGGTATTTTCATGCACACAAAATATTTGTAATATTTAGAATCGAACTCGCAAACCACTGTATTAGAAGCAAGAGTTATGATTATTTGATTAAGACCAAACATTTTATTTTAAATTTTATCAATAGCATCTTAAACTTCAATATTATCTATGGTATCGTTCCTCGATAGACCATCGAGGGTCAATAGTTCTCTAGCATACATGGTTAGTTAGAAGTCTCCTTGAAGATTTGCCGTTGTGGCTAAAATTGGTCAGAAAAGAGTAGCATGAGTATTAAATTTTGACATTTCTACAAACGTTCTACAATCCAAAATACAGCAAGTCCTACGTTGGTAGGAATTGTTACTACCACTACGAAGCCTTGAAAACCATGTTGACTTTTTATAATATTATAAGTTTCCCTCTATAATCCATTTTCCTCGTAACAACAGAACAGATGTTCAAAATAAAAAAGCTCGTATTTTCGTATCAAGCCGAGCATGATTAATAATCGTCGTACGACCACACCTCTAGTGTTCGCCGGACTGAGACGAATGGTGTTAAATAGAGACGTTATGCGGTGGCCATGGATTCGGGAATTTGTGGGACGGTACCTGAAACAAAATGAAATAATTGTTAATTAAAGTTTTTGATAAATGGATCGTTATCCTATTGTTGCCGACTTATTGTTTTGTTTTTAAAAAGAAATAAATTAGTTGTCATCGTAAAATTGGCGTTTGTAATTTTCACCTTTTATATTTTATCACCAATACCTATATTGAACATAAAACAGAAGCTATAACAACTAGCTACTTATAGATTAACACTAGATATAGTAGACAATTATAATGCAGTTAAATAACAGATATTATGATTAAATAATATTTAGGGAGTTATGGATGTAGACAAAGTTACGTTTAAGGAATAATAAAAAAATTACAAGAATTCGATTTAAACACGGGATTAGCATTTTTGTCTCAGCCTATGACTAAACTATGGCCTCCCTACATTTAAACCATGAATAATGGGGTCATCTATAAAAAAAACTTTAAAACTTATACGCCATTTCTCCCAAAAAATAGCCACACTAAAAAATGTCCCCACGTACATTGTTTCGGCCCAGTGGGCACGCAGTGACCTTTTTATGAGGTCATGTCTCACCAAACTGTATAGAGAAATTGTCAAGTTTCTCCTCATTTGACATAACAAGCAACAAAAGGCATTATTTATAGTGAGTACGAAGCAATTTGTACGCAAATAACTTGGAGAGTTGACAACGTGACATTTCCAATAATGGTGTAGAATCGTTTTGTCTAGGAAAACGTGTAGGTATAGTTATTAAATTTATAAAAGCCGTAAGCTTTCATTTTTCACACCGTGCTTATTAATAATAATATAAGAAATATAACTAATACTATAGTATACAAAATAAAAAATACATAATAATAATTTTTAGAGAGGTAGGGCATAGCGAATCTTCGCTCGAATTGAGCTGCCCGTCCGGGGAAGGACCTCCACCCTTTAGAATACCGTAGCCAAATGACCTCCGGGTCGTGTTCCTGCCGGTGAGTAGGGTTTCCGGGGCTCTCGAGGGGTTGGGGTTGAGCCGGCATGGCGGTGGCAACTGACAGGTAACTGACTTGTTACTTGCCAGTTATCACAGTGACTTGGGCTTCTCTTTCGCTTTCCATCAGGCGTAGGGAAGCCATTATGTCGAGCCACTATAAAAAAAAGGGCTATTGACAGTGGCTGGGTAGAAACTTGCGGCGCTAACTAAAGAGGCCTACGTTCAACATTGGACGGACCAGGCTGTTGATGGACTGCCTAATTTGAAAGATTTGGTAACGATTTTGATAGAGAGAGAGAGAGAAAGAGAAAAAAAAATCAAAAATATACGCGTAGGGCGCGTAATAAGTATTTACGCGTAATAAATTGTGTATCCATTCATCATCATCATCATCATCATCAGCTATTACAGTCCACTGCTGGACATAGGCCTCTCCAGTTGTTCGCCACTTAGAGCATCAAACATCTGGAGGATATACCCATAATCGCCACGCTGGGCAGGCGGGTTGGCAATCGCAGGGCGTAGCTTCTTGCTCCGGTGACGCTGCTGCCCGTCACCGGTCTTTAGTATTTAGCTACGCCTTCAATCGTGATGGTTATACCGCCACCAGTCGGTTGCCAGCGCCTCGTTTGTTATTCGGCAGGATGCACCACGGGCAGGTGAGGATGGCTTAGAGCGAAAAGATGATAGGCCGCTCCCTTACATCCCTCATCATCATCACGTGTATCCATTGACGCGATATAAAACTTCTAATAAAAAAACACAGTTCTTTTTGTAACAAATATCCAACCAGATGTCTTTCCGCCCCAGTGGGCATCTGACCTCTTTATGGGGTTAAGCCTGACCAAATTGTATGGAGAAATTATAGGTTTCACCCGACATAATCGTCTTAGTAATCATTGACAATGCACGCTTTGAAATATACTTTTCATGCATACACAATGAGATATAACGGTTCTCTATAAAAGCTAAGAAGAGCACAGTGGTATCAGTCACTTGTATTAGGAAAAGTAATAATAATAAATAACCCAAGACATGCCACACTGGGCCACACAGCGCCACCTAGCCCCAAACTAAGCCGAAGCTTGTACTGTGGCTACTAGACAACTGAAAAATTACTTAGATACATGTTTTTTTCGTAAATAAATACATATTATACATAGAAAACACCCAGACCAATACAAACAGACATGTTCATGAACACAAATGTTTGTACTGTGCGGGAATCGAACCCACGACCCTTGGCTCAGAGGTCACTACCAAATGAGCCACCGAGCCAGTCAAAAAGTGCTTCTAAACTTTCAGATTCAATTGCCATTGTTGAGAAATCATCAAGCTTTTTTGTCTCAACCTATGACTAAACTATGGCCTCCCTACATTTAAACCATGAAAAATGGGGTCATCTATAAAAAAAAACTTTAAAACTTATACGCCACTAGCTTTTGCCCGCGACTTCGTCCGCGTGTTTAAATTTATACATACAAAAGTTTTTTCCCGCTAACTCCCGTTCCCGTGGGAATTTCTCAAAATACAGCCATAACTAAACTTTATATTTACTAAGGTACCTGCATGCCAAATTTCAAGCGTCTAACTTAAGCGGTTTAGATTTTTCATACAAAAGGATTTTCCCGCTAATTCCCGTTCCCGTGGGAATTTCGGGAATTCCTTTCTTAGTGCACCCCTACGGTACCTAAGCTACGTCCCTTCCAAATTTCAAGTGCCTACGTTTAGCCGTTTGGGCTGTGCGTTGATATGTCAGTCAGTCAGTCAGTCAGTCAGTCAGTCAGTCAGTCAGTCAGTCAGTTTCTCCTTTTATATATATAGATATATATAGAAGATTTCTCCCAAAAAATAGCCGCACTAAAAAATATCCCCACGTACGTTACCTGAAAAGGTTTAGGATTGTCTCTAAGACGAACACATTATTTTAAATTCTAATGGCTAAAAATTCATCTTAACTAATATTATAAAGCTGAAGAGTTTGTTTGTTTGTTTGTTTGTTTGAACGCGCTAATCTCAGGAACTACTGGTCCGAATTGAAAAATTCTTTTTGTGTTGAATAGACCATTTATCGAGGAAGGCTATAGGCTATATAACATCACGCTGCAACTATTAGGAGCGAAGAAATAATGGAAAATGTAAAAAAAACGGGGAAAAAATAACTATTCCACGCGGACGAAGTCGCGAGCACAGCTAGTTGTGTTATAAACTGTGCTTGCACAGCCAAGCTTCAGCCTGTCAATTCATCAAAAAATTTTTTCAATTGTCTCAGGGTCGGCTTCCCAAACTGAAGGATTTGGCGAGGGCTAAGCTTTTACACAGAGCGTACGCCATCAGATCTCCGCAACACTTAGGGTAAGCCATACCCATTCTCAGTTAGGCGTCAGAGTCATCATCATCTCTGATATGATGTGAAGCTTAACGTGCCTTCCGAAGCACGGAGGAAATCGGTGTCAATTCGGTCACCCATCATCGGATTGACCGCGCCAATGGTTGCACAACGTTGCGATCCTTGTTAAGCGTACAAGACCGCGGCGCCCCGAGCTCCTATAATAGTAGTATGTTCTACTTCAGAGTACCAGGTCAATATCCTAAAAGCATTTCCTAACAGAACCTATACATCTATTGAATACAGGCCAACCATATTTACTTTAGATCTAAGCTCATAAAACGCCTCAACACTCCTAGAAAAAAGATTTAATTTCATTGAAAATCCATTTGCAAATACTGTTTACCTATAAATTCGTTTGGGAAATAGGACATAGATCTGTTTCTCGTCTAGATTAATAGACGGTGGCACTAAAGGAAATTAGTTTCAACACTCAACCAAATTAGGTCTATGGCAAATATACTAGACCTGTTTGCCTATGGGCGTTGGTTTATGTCTAGAAAGAGAAGCTGCTTTGTGTGATTGATGTCGTTAAATACTACACATAATCATCATCATCATCAGCCTATCGCAGTCCACTGCTGGTCACTGGCAATTTAGTCAAAAATTCATATGCTTAGCCCACAATATCCACGCTGGGCAGGCTAGTTGACGATCGCAGATGCCCGTCACCGGCCCGTGGTATTTAGCTACGCCTTCAACCGTGATGGTCATACCGCCACCAGTCGGTTACCAGAACTTCGTTTGTTATACAGCAGGATGCACCACGGGCAGGTGAGGGCGGCTTGGAGCAAAAAGATGATGGGTCCCTCTCTCACCCCGTAGGGATGGGTACTCGGGGACGTATTATATGTTCTGATCATGAATAGGCCTGGTTGCCGTAAAAAAAGTAATTAATCCATCTTTTAGATTGTTCAAAAATAAAAGACACACGTATTTTTTATTTGTAAATTAGACCCCAAACCTTTGCCCAGCAGTGGGACAACATGGGTTAGAAAAGAAGAAGAAGAAATGAGACCAAAAATGACATAGATATAGCCCGTTAAAACTACGCGTGACGTCAAAGCGGGAGTTTTTTTACCACAGAGCGACGTCAAAGCCCCCCACTCCTAAAATTTTGATGCCTTGTATCTTTGTTAATTTTTGTTTAAAAGAAAAAAGAAAAAATAGGTGTCCAATATATTTTTATGATCTAAGATTCGGACTAAATATAATGTAATTATTTTGACTCTGGAAACATCCCTGTTCTCTCAATAAATATTTCAGCTAAAAATAGCTTCAGTATCTCAAATGTACCTCATTAAAGTCAACATGGTAGCTAGCTCAGCTAAACAAATTTCAGCCACGTTTACATTACCTGAAAACACTCAGCCAACGTTTCAGCATATTGAATACCTGACCTGGAAAACTAGACCTAATTCTATATCTATTTTGATTTGTTTAGGTATTGCATAGTGAGAGGAAATTTGTTTAGGCATAGAAGATATATGGGGCTGTTTATTTTTAGTATGTGAAGTGTTTAAGTATGATGGAGAGATCAGCTGTTATGTGGTCCTTGACCTGAATTGAAAATGTTGATGTTATGATTATAATTCCTTTGTTCATTGTTCTATTATAAGTATAAGCACTAGATATCGAGCTTCAACGCTTGGATCGTCCATTGCCAGCTAAGATATTTGAATCTGACCATCTGACCCCTCATGGTTGTGATAATTGGATTATTTTATTTTATCCTTATTACCTAAGTATTAATTATTTATAATAGAAGTAATATGTAATTCAGCGAATCAAAGTCCACATAGCATGTCGTGGCAACCTTTAATTAAGGTGACACTTAGCTATAAGTTTGTGTTTCCTGTATCGTTTTATAATGTAATGGGGTTAATCTTGTTGGTTGTCCTAATAAATAAGTAAATAAATAAATGATGGCACGCTCATGTTATGTGATTGGTCGTGACAAATACATCTAACATTTATATATTCATCATCATCTTTATCAGCCTATAATAGTACTGCTGGCTATAGGCCTCTCCAGTTGTTCGCCACTTTGGGCATACAACTGGAGGCTTTCCACATAATCGCCACGCTAGGAGATCGCAGGGCTTAGCTCCTCTTTCCGGTGACGCTGTTGCCCGTCATTGGCCTACGGTATCGAGCTATGCCTTTTTTTTTATTGTGGCTCGACATAATGGCTTCCCTACTCCTGATGGAAAGCGAAAGAGAAGCCCAAGTCTCTGTGCCAACGGGCAAGTAACTGGTCAGTTACCTGTCAGTTGCGACCGCCATGCCGGCTCAACCCTAACCCCCCACGAGCTCCGGAAACCCTACTCACCGGCAGAAACACGACCCAGAGGTCATTTGACTGCGGTATTCTATAGGGTGGAGGTCCTTCCCCGGACGGGCGGCTCAATTTGAGCGAAGATTCGCTATGCCCTACCTCTCTCTCTTCTCTCGCTTGCCTTCAATAGTAATGGTTATACCGTGTTGTTATGCCACCGGTCGATCGCCAAAATATATATTCAAATTACAATATAAACACCAACATCCGAATTCAACGAACCCAATTAAAAACTACTAAAAATCAATTTACGAATTACTATTAGATTCCTAGAACCACTGTTATCGCCACCATCAAAACATAAATTACTATTTAACAATACTACTAGAGTATTAAATAGTACAATGGTAGTGTGAAGGGTTGGCTGAGTCCGGGGTTAATAGCCCGCGAAATGTGGACACATTAGTGCGTGCGGGTGGGGGTGACCACACGGCGGGGTTTTGGGGGACTGTCCGTTTCGTTATTATAGTTCATTCGCGTTAAGAAAATAGTGACTCATCACCGACTGCCGGCCACTAGCCAATTAAAACGCTAGAAATTATAATTAACGCGAATGAACTATAATAACGAAACGGACAGCCCCCAAAACCCCAAAGAAATCTGAGGGCACGGTCGTGCCCTCGCCAAGACGAGCCAAGCGAAGCGCAAGGGCACTACCTATCTTTTCTCGAAAGGTTTCGCCGTTTTTTTGAACCCTCATAACTTTGGTTTGCATGATGCCAGATAGTTCAAATTTTAAAGATAGAATGCCATCAGCACACTTATTAAACATACAAAGTTTGAATACCGTAGCTTTGATACTTTGGATTTTATTAATGTGTAAAAACCTCCGATTTCGTCACTGACTGACTGACTGACTGACTCACTGATCATCAAAATTATAGGGTACTTCCTGAAGTCTTAGAAAGCTAAAATTTGGTATGTAACTTGCTGTTCGTATACAACCAAACGAAAAATTACAAAAGTCTAAACTTTTCCCCCCCAACCCCTCAAATTAGGGGATGGAAATTTGTAAGAAAAATATTTTTTTAGGGTACTTCCTGAAGTCTTAGAAAGCTGAAATTTCGTTTGTATGTGGCTATTAATGTATTAACAAGAGAAATACTATAACCACCTAAACATTACCCCCCCAACCCCTAAAATTGGGGGATGGCAATTTGTATGAAACATAAAATTCTTAGGGTACGTCCTGAAGTCTTAGAAAGCTGAAATTGGTATGTAAGCTGCTATTAGTATACAAACAAGAAAAAAATGATAAATGTTTAAACTTTACCCCCCGACCCCCCAAATTAGGGGATGGCAATTTGTATGAAAATTAATTTTTAGGGTACTTCCTGAAGTCTTAGAAAGCTGAAATTTCGTATGTATGTGGCTATTAATATACAAACAACTATAAACACCTAAACTTTACCCCCCCAACCCTAACATTAGGGGATGGCAATTTGTATGAAGCAAAATATTCTTAAGGTGCTTCCTGAAGGTCTAGAAAGCTGAAATTACGTACGTAAGCTGCTATTAGCATACAAGCTAGATGGAAATTATAAAATTTTAAACTTTATCCCCCAACCCCTAAAATTAGGGGATGGCAATTTGTATGAAACTTTCACTAATTTTGATGCTAAAAGATTCCTTGATATCATACATAATCATATGATAAATAGTAACTGACTGCGTAAGATGTAAGAGCGAGCCATCTTCTTTTCGCAACAAGGCACCCTCACCTGCCCGTGGTGCATCTTGCTGAATAACGGATGAGGATCTGGAAACCGATTGGTGGCGGTTGACGATGACGATTGAAGGCGTAGCTAAATATCACAGGCCGATGAGCGCGTCACCGAAGCGAGGAGTTACGTCCTGCGATCGCCAACCCACCTGCCCAGCGTCACAGATTAATAAATAGTTACTACCAGCGTGGCGATTACGGGTAAAGCCTCTAGTTGTTTGCCCAAAGTGGCGAACAACTGGAGAAGCCTATGTCCAGCAGTGAACTGCTATAGGCTGATGATGATGATGAACTGACTGCGCACTATATATATTTATATATATTCAGGGAATCATTACTAAAAAAATAGGTAAAATAAGTTAAAATAAAATACTGCAATAAACAAGCAACCTACAAAAAGAAGTGAAATCCCCCAAAAACATTTTCATGTAAAATGTAGCCAAGACGAGGAGGGCGAGACCACATTGCGTGCACTGTCAAAAAGTTATCAAATGTCATGAAGAGCCAAGCTGATGACAACTCTACACGCCCCCAATTATTCTACAATCACAAATGTAACATCTTTGCAAAAATATGTGGCTTGGCCGTTTATAAAATGGAATCATTTATTTATTACCCTTTTAAACTTAATGGCAAATAAATAAAATCTTTTCGTAAATAAAGCCACTCGAATTTATGGGATCGACCTGTCTTTTATCTTTCCGCTCCAAGCCACCCTCACCTACCCGTGGTGCATCCTTCCGAATAACAATCAAACTTCCGGTAATCGGTACCTATCAGTCGATAGCTGTATAACCATCACAAGCGTTACTTAATACCACAGGCCAATGACGGGCAGCAGCATCACCGGAGCGAGGAGCTACGACTTGCAAACGCCAACTCGCCTACCCAGGGTGGCGATTATGGGTAAAACCTCCAGGTGTTTCCTCAATGTGGTGAACAACTGGAGAGGCCTATATCCAGCAGGGGGCTGCGATAGGCTGATGATGATATCTGAAGTTTGTCAGTTGTCTAGTACCCATAGTACAAGCTTCGGCTTAGTTTGGGGCTAGATGGCGCTACATAGAAAACACCCAGACCAATACAAACAGACATGTTCAGGCACACAAATGTTTGTACTGTGTGGGAATCGAACCTACGACTTGGCTCAGAAGGCAGAGGTTACTACCAAATGAGCCATCGAGTCAGCTAAATACTAGGTCACCCTACCTCTCTGTCATCAACTCGTGCGCAACTAGCGTTCCCGCCGCGTCATAAAGCGCTGCGTTTTGTCGCGCGACATCGCTTCCTGTCGCATTGTTGTGCGTTTATTTTATTTAAATATAGTGTAATTGTGTAGCATAGCCAATTACGAATGTGGTTGTTATACTCGTATTTTATTCCTTTTACATATATGGGATGTAAGGGAGCGACCTATCACCTTTTCGCTCAAAGTCATCCTCACCTGCCCGTGGTGCATCCATCCGAACAACAAACGAGGCTCTGGCAAACCGACTGGTGGCGGTATAACCATCACGATAGAAGGCGTAGCTAAATATCACAGACCGGTGACGGGCAGCAGCGTCACCGGAGCGAGAAGCTACGCCCTGCGATCGCCAACCCGCCTGCCCAGAGTGGCGATTATGGGTATATCCTCCAGATGTTTTCCCTAAGTGGCGAACAACTGGAGAGGCCTATGTCCAGCAGTGGACTGCAATAGGCTGATGATGATGATGATGATGACATATATATTTTTGAAGTAAGCTTCTGTATTAAAGTGGCACAGCATATTCCCTCTGATTAAAGCGAAACAGAAGACCAAGTCATTCATCATCATCATCAAAAAGGGAGAAATTTTTATCTGCATGTTTGAACGCGCATCACGCGAAAACTACTGCATGAAATTCAATGCGGTTTTCACCAATGTATTGCTAGAGGTCTATTTTAAAACTTTATGGAAGTCCGTTATTTCTGAAAGCCGATATCCACGCGTGGGACGCCGCCGGTACAGCTAGTGTATAATATTGTGCTTATAAATTATTAGCCTTGTTGTATACAATATTATTAGTAATAATATACTGTATAGACCAAGGCTTATCAATATTATGTACGAGTCTACATTTGAAATTCTTGGTATTGCGAATTTTCAGTATCTACTATGCCAAATTTGTAGTACCTACATTGTCGTTAATAACCTTATCTTACTAATTAATAGACAGGCGAACTCTACACTAAGTAGGTATATTATTTTTCTGTGTATATTAAGAGCATGTATTTGCATTTTAATTTAAATTTTCTAGGTAAGAAGGAAAGTTTATCAGTTGTTTGGTACATATAGTACAAGCTTCGGCTTATTTTGGGGCTAAATGGCGCTGTGTGGCCCAGCGTGGCATGTCTTGGTTATTTATTTATTACAAACTTGGCCATTCGCTACCGTGCGCCCTCCTTATCAATACGCAACATCGGAAATGGAGTTGACCCTAACATCGATCATACGGTCTAAGACCACAAATAATACCCAAATTATACATTCATGCGAACTAATTACATTGCTAACAATCTAATTATGTATTTTATTAATCAAACGAAAAAGAGGGGTGTTGTGAGTTTAACATGTCTCTGTGTGTGTGGTAAGAATTGAATTGGGTCCGGTTTTTTATAGTATTCAGCACAAAATAGTCTGTCGCGTGGATGACCGCAAAGAAGCCCAAGCCACTGCGGCAATTGACTGGTAACCAAACCAATCGCTTAACAGATGCCACCGCTATACAAGTGAGACTTTTGAGGTACAGAACGCTAAAAAAAGTAATCACATAACATTTCAATATCAGTTAACAAGGGCAGAATGAATGCAGGCACTTCCGCCCACAAAAATGATTACCTACCAACATGATGTTGCAACCCAATCTAAATCGAACCCAGATCTTTACGCCTATGAGCGGAGCATCGATCATCTGAGCTCTTCCGCGTTCTTATTGAATGCTATTAATTTTATAGCACAATGATGCGATAATGGTTTATCTATACAGTAACGGATATTTTTTATTTTATAAAACAGAGCAAATATGAACTTAGAGGGATGTAAGGGAGCGACCTATCACCTTATCGTTCCAAGCCATCCTCACCTGCCCGTGGTGCATCCTGCCGAACAACAAACGAGGCTCTGGCAAACCGACTGGTGGCGGTAAAACCATCACGATAGAAGGCGTAGCTAAATACTAAAGACCGGTGACGGGCAGCAGCGTCACCGGAGCAAGAAGCTACGCCCTGCGATCGCCAACCCGCCTGCCCAGCGTGGCGATTATGGGTATATCCTCCAGATGTTTGGTCTAAATGGCGAACAACTGGAGAGGCCTATGTCCAGCAGTGGACTGTAATAGGCTGATGATGATGATGATATAAATAAATACTTTCAGATTATGAAACAGTGTTTTACACTAAATTTGCCGAAATGCTGTCTCCAATCCAGAACTCGTTTACCCCAACGGTTATCGGTTTTGGCGCTGATATAGCCAGTCCACTGCCACTTCAGCTTACTAATTAATCCGTTCGTTTATAACGGAATTTACCAATAAGGAAACTATTATTATTAATCTACCGAATCATCGGATATTCGAAACGTATTTATCCCCCAAATCCTACGTATTGACGTAAGCTGAACATTGAAAATCCTTACGCAACTCAGTAATATGTAGGTCGAGCCAAAAATAATGTTATGCGTCTGAAATCTCAACAGATGTACTCCCATGCATCACTGCTATAACTGAATGCACTTTTAGTGCAGTTATTAAAAACATACTATATAAATATAATCTTTTGAATTCTTTGTAGAGAGCGCTTTGATGCATAATTTCTTGTATTCTTTATTTTAGTTTTTTTTTATAGTAGCTAGATCTTCCCCACGGAGCAAAATTTGCTTCGTGATCTTCCGTACGCCTGATGGAAAGCGAAAGATAAGCCCTTGATTTCTAAATGACTACGATGATGGCCAGGACGGCTTTGTCATCATCACCGGACTGTTGGCGGAGCGGAAATCTCTCACCCATAGAAAGAGAAGCCCAAGTCGCTGTGAAAACGGAACAATAGCTGATCAGTTACCTGTCAGTTGCCGCCGCCATGCCAGCCCAACCGTCACCCCCACGAGCTTCGGAAACCCTACTCATAGGCAGAAACACGACTCTATAGGGTGGAAGTCCTTACCCGGACGGGTGGCTCAATTCGAGCGAAGATTCGCTATGCCCTTTCTCTCTAAATTGTATCTCTCGGGGAACAAGGAGCCCGACAAAGAGTTCCATAGTTTAGCCCTTCGCACTATGAGAACTCGCAGCTTGCTGAAGATATCCTGGAGTGTGCTGGGAAGGCCAAAGTGTTCTTACAAACTACTTGATACTAAAACCATAGAGACAGGACCCCTACCACTAAAAACGAAAACGATCGTTCGTTGAACGGATCGCGGACTTTTGCACCATAAATCAATCCCATTTGTCCCTCCCGTGTTCGAATATACGAACTAAAACTCGTCAAAGTCGATTTTCAATAATTTAATTGATATATTCGAACACGGGATTGACAAATGGGAGGGATGGGGCAAAAATACGCGATCTGTTCGACGAACGATGGTTTTCGTTTTTGGTGGGCCCAGGTGGCAAATACGTTTCGTCTCTCGTATATTTCTTTTACGTCATTACATTTCTCACCCCGCGCCATCATACACGCCTCTCATACACAAGTAGACACTATCACACTGGTCATCGACCATCCTTCCCTTTAGCCAGAAAGGGACAGAACACTCAAAGGGCCGCCTTTGATGAAGCGACCGATCCTATCTCTTCTCAGGAAAGTATGGGCAATATTATTAAAGAACTTTTTTTATCTGGATCTTTTAAGCTGTTTTTATCTTTAAAGCTTAGAAATAAAGTTTGCTTTCGAATGGTGTGTAAGATCTCACGGAACGTGTGGACGAAATGACGAATTTTTCATGTTGGGATGATTCGGGATTATGTCAATTTTAAACTTTATAAACGACAGTGAATAAGGATTGCTATCTACATGAAAACTAGGTCCAATTTTGAGTAAATGAAAGGTTGGTTATCTATTCTTAATTAATTGTCCCCAAGATGGACACTGATAGAGTAATTGAATTGACTTCCAACTGGTTTACTAAATACTGTTGACTTCAATTGGGGTCGAATCAATTAAAGACTTCATTATGTCATAGGATCTGGGTGTTCCGCAAGAACCCAATGACATTTTGTTTATGAACGTAGTAAAATTGCTTTGTAAGAAATATTGGTAACTAAAAATGTTTATAGACATAGTTACTCTACATAGATGGGTATCGTAGAAGACGAATAAGGGGATATTAAGAGAAGTAGGGCATAGCGAATCTTCGCTCGAATTGAGCCGCCCGTCCGGGGAAGGACCTCCACCCTATAGAATACTGCAGTCAAATGACCTCTGGGTCGTGTTTCTGCCGGTGAGTAGGGTTTCCGGAGCTCGTGGGGGGTTGGGGTTGGGCCGGCATGGCGGTGGCAACAGACAGGCAACTGACCAGTTACTTGCCCGTTGTCACAGTGATTTGGGCTTCTATTTCGCTTTCTATCAGGCGTAGGGAAGCCAATATGTCGAGCTACTTTATTATATATGTCACCGGAAAATAGCAAAAATCGTAAGTTGATCAATTTCCTAGGTAGTTGATTAACTTCCGGAAAATAATAAACGGCAGTTGAAATGTATTATTTAACGCAATGGATTTCAGTTAGTTGATGAATTTACGGTAGCCTGACAGTAATTTAATAATTTACGATTTTGACACAAGTAAAATGTCGAGCCACTATAAAAAAAATGGAAATTGTCATTGCAGGTGGCCTATGTCCAGCAGTGGACATTTGCAGGCTGATGGATGCTGTTGTCTGTGAGTATGTCTATGTGAATATCTGTGCCGTTAGAGGTGGTACGAGCATTATTTTTTCATATAGTCAGTCAAAAGTACGTTTAACCGCAAATTAGCAATCAAAACTGCTACATAGTAGTTGGTTATTAACCAATAATTTTTAGTCAATACAACTTTTGACTGATTTTGGTGGTTAATAGTACTTTTGAGTGGTAAGAGTTTTGAGCTGCAACGTATGCATTCATGTCGTATGTTTATCTATTTATTATCAAATCACACTTTGATGAAACTTAATCTCGAAAGCAGATTGGTCTTTTTACCCACGCCCGCACCAAAAAGAAGGTGATGTAGTTCATAACGACGAATTAATTTAATCTGTGGAAGTGTTGAATCATCGCCCGGGCTTATTACATTATAATGGTGCCGGGTTTGATTCCCGGCAGAGACGACCTAATAGTCTCTTTTGTCGGTGTTTTTAATATTAGTTTAAAGTTTTTGGACTGGTCAAATGATCATGGTCAGGGTCGTGGGTTCGATTCCCGCACAGTACAAACATTTGTGTTCATGAACAAGTCTGTTTATATTGGTCTGGGTGTTTTCTATGTATAATATGTATTTATTTACAAAAAAAATGTATCTAAGTAAGTTTATCAGTTGTCTAGTACCCATAGTACAAGCTTCGGCTTAGTTTGGGGCTAGGTGGCGGTGTGTGGCCCAGCGTGGCATGTCTTGGGTTATTTATTTTATTTATTTATCAGTTGTCTAGCGCCCATAGTACAAGCTTCGGCTTAGTTTGGGGCTAGGTGGCGATGTGTGGCCCAGCGTGACAAGTCTTGGGTCATTTATTTATTTAAACTCGTCTTTTCTCTATGCCTCTCCAACACAGCTGAATTATACGCGTAATACGGATGATGACAAGGTATGAAAATGAAGAAAATAATTAGTCCGTCTCTTAGATAATAAAAAAATATAAGACCCGTATTTTTTGTTTTGTCGAAATAACAAGAAAATACTTAGATATAGCGCATTAAAGTTACGGAGTGGGGGCTAACTACGTCACGTTAGAGTATATTTTGTACTCTAACGTGACGTCATGTGACATTTAAAATCAATGTATCTTCGTAAGTTTTTGAACAAGAGGCAAAATAAAAAATACGTATTCAATATTTTTCATTAATCTATCTGATGGACATTAAATTATTTTTTAGTCATCATCCCAATTATATTATATATAAGTAAAGCTACTTCTTACAACCCAAAGAAATAGTTTACTTACCCTTCCTTCAAATTTTATGCTATTTGTCCCAAAAAGGTAACAAAAAACCAAAATGATGGATCACTTTAACCCTACAGAACCCTTTAATTAAAGGTGCCTTAAAACACGTCGTACATCAAATGTGTCCGATACGCCGATTGGGCATCTTATCTGTGGTATTTACACCGCTGGCGGTCACGTACGAGTACTTTTTGTCTATGGCCAGGAATAGACAATTGAAAATAGAGGCCAAAAGTTATTGACTTTGAATTTTCATCAATTGGGGTTGGTCTGGATGTTCTTAGATACATTTTTATATTACGTGATTTTATCGCTAGAAAAATGTTAGTTTTTTTGTATGTATGTTACGGCTAAAGGAGGGTGTTGAACATGAACTTAAGATATATAGATATAGCCGGCTAAACCTAGGTTTATCTTCAATGAGTTAATGTTAGACATTGTTTTATACTACACTCATGAACAAATTTAGAGGAATGCTAAATAAAGTCCGATTCATCATACATCAACAGCCTATTGCAGTCCACTGCTGGACATAGGCCTCTCCAGTTGTTCGCCACTTAGAGCAAACTTCTGGAGGATCTCTTAGGAGATTGCCACCCGACGGCTAATTCTCAATGAGGGAGACGAGCTTGCTCGTGGAGACGAGCTTGCTCGTCTCGCCTCGGGGCGGACATAGTCCGCAGCTGCGCGACGTGGGCGCGCAGCCTGGTTGGGCCGCATTGGCGGCGTAGTAGTGAAGTCGCATAATAAAGGGATGCGTTGGTCCATGGCACCTGTTGGGCTGTTTGGCAGCCGTGGTTTGTCGGCGATGGTCGCAGAGGAAGAGGAGTGCCCTTCGGGGGATCTCGCAGTGTTTCGTTGCTGTCCTCCCTATCTTCTGCGACCCTTGCCGACTTACCCCTTGGAGGAGCCGGTTGACAGCGTCTGTCGGGTCTGCGGACGCTGTCCTGGCCGCGCACTTGTGCGCTTTGTTGGGCCCTTAATGGGCGGAGTAGTATCCCGGACGTGACGGAGGGTGTTGTAGGCCATCGGCCTTCTTCCCGGACGAGACTTGGTGGGCGGCGCATTTCAGCCGCGGCGCGGCGGGTCCGGCGGCTCGGTTCTCGTGACCGTCGGACGGGTCGTTGACCAACCGACCGCGTAACCTGTTACCCTTGCCGTTCTCGGCGAGGGCCAGGGGGTCTACCTTAACCAGTAGGCCCGAGTGGAGCAAACCACAGACCAAACCACCTGTTACCCCTGTTTCGGCGGGGGCCAGGGGGCCTGCCTTTACCGGTAGGCCCAAGTGGAGAAAACCACACTAAAAATCCACCGTGCGGTGGCGATTGCACGCCCGACGGGGTCCAGTGAGGGTTGGTGTGGGGACATCTCCCTTGCCTTGCACGGATCCCGTCCTTGGAGGAGGGCGACGGCTTCTGCCTGAGCCCTAGGCTGCCCCAAGTGGGGGGGCCGGCCGGATCTGCCTAGCAGACAGCGCTGGTGGTGGCGTGGTGTAATGGTTTATACCAAGATCCCACGTCACCATCGCCCAAGGCGCATTGGCGGTGAAGACCGGGGTTTTTTAGTGGGTATTCTCCGTCTCGCTACCATCTAGAGGCGGAGTGAGTCCCACATAACCTGCTGCGTCCCCGAGTAGCAGGTATGCGTAAATGCATTTTCCCCCGGTGCAACAAAAAAAAAAAAAAAAAAAAGGATATACCCATAATCGCCACGCTGGGCCGGCGGGTTGGCGATCGCAGGGCGTAGCTTCTCGCTCCGGTGACGCTGCTGCCCGTCATCAGCCTGTGGTATTTAGCTACGCCTTCATTTGGGGTGGTTATACCGCCACCAGTCGGTTGCCAGCGCCTCGTTTGTTATTCGGCAGGACGCACCACGGGCAGGTGAGGTTGGCTTGGAGCGAAAAGATGATAGGCCGCTCCCTTACATCCCACCATAAGTCCGATTATATTCATTTTATTCTTTACTAGCTGTGCCCGCGACTTCGTCCGCGGGGAAAAGAATTGGTGTAGAATTAATCAAAATCCTTTCTTAGCGGATGCCTACGTCATAACATCTACCTGCATGCCAAATTTTAGCACGATCTGTCTATTGGTATAGGCTGTGCGTTGATTTAAAGTAGTACATGTAGTGTAGTATGACAGTAAAGTAGAGTACAAATAGCGGACTTAATGCCACGTAGGCATTCTCTACCAGTCAACCATTCTTCTTACGCACTGGCCACCGATAACAGCGTTTATGTTATTAGAGAAAGATTTAACGTCTTTTGTTTTAGAGTTTCATTAGGTATTTTAATTTTCATAAACAATACTACGACAATTGTTAAGCGAACACATTTAATCCTTTAAGCTGGACACTGGTTCAACCTTTACATTGAATCTAGTTTGCCCACGCGTTCGAGATTAACTGATATAACCCATAAAGTTGCGTATTTTATACCAGCGGGTAACATATCCTACTTAATATTATAAACGCGAAAGTTTGTTTAGATAGATGGATGGATGTTTGTTCCACTTTCACGCAAAAACTACTGAACGGATTTTAATGAAACTTTACAGGAATGTAGTTTGTACATCAGATTAACACATAAGCTATGTTTTATACGAATATTCACGTGGGCAGAGCCTAACTGGGAATGGGTATAGCTTACCCTAAGTGTTGCGGAGGTCTGATGGCAGTCGCTCTGTGTAAAAGCTTAGCCCTCGCCAAATCTCTCAGTTTGGGAAGCCGACCCTGAGACAATCGGGAATAAGGCTAGGATGATGATTCACGTGGGCAGAGCCGCGGGCAGCAGCTAGTCTTACTATATATGTAAGTAATTATTTTATTACTGTTGACAGCGGATGATCAAGCGGCCCATCTGATGTTGAGTGGTTACTGCTACTCATAAGGCTCTGCAGTGTCAGGGTAATTTTTTTTTATAATAGCTCGACAAAATGGCTTCCCTACGCCTGATGGAAAGCGAAAGAGAAGCCCAAGTCGCTGTGACAACTGGCAAGTAACTAGGAACGCCTTCAATTGTAACTGTTATACTGCCCCCGGACGGTTGCCAGAGCCTCGTTTGTTGTTCAGCAGGATGCTTCACTTGGGTAGCTTGGAGCGAAAAGATGATGGATGGCTCCCTTCCATTCCTGTTATTGTTCAATAAAGATTTAAGAAGTATATAAATCGCCGATCTTTTATGTTAAAACTAGCTGTGCTCGCGACTTCATCCGCGTGGAATAGTTATTTTTTCCCCGTTTTTTTTTACATTTTCCATTATTTCATCGCTCCTAATAGATGCAGCGTGATCTTATATAGCCTAATAAAGCCTTCCTCGATAAATGGTCTATTCAACACAAAAATAATTTTTCAATTCGGACCAGTAGTTCCTGAGATAGCGCGTACAAACAAACAAACAAACTCTTTAGCTTTGTAATATTAAGTATAGATTTTAACTGCTGATGCTCTTTATCCGCCCCGCTACAGCTTCCGCTATATAAGACACCGCAGCCTTACCTCTCGGCCGTTGCCCGCCATTGTCGCCTATCTTGTCACATTTCATTTAAAAACCTTTAGAAAGCCCATAGTCTAACATTATTGTCCAGTTAATAACTTGAGTTTTAAAGAGATGACAGTATTTGGTGTAAAGAAGCGTGAAGTAACAATAATCGTTTATTGGAATGGATTATTTAAACGCGTTTTAGACTTTCCACTTTCTAATAAGGCGAGATAAATTAAAGTGTAGTGTAGTACTTGGGAACTGAAATGACACGTATTGACAATAACACTTAGAGGAGTAGAAACAAAAGATTCTTTATTCGTTTCACGCAGACCAAAGATTTTTTTTATGCAAGAGGCGGCAGACAAGCAAATGTGATGCCTGATGGTAAGCAGTCAAGATCAAAGAATATTAAGATTTCTTTTTTATAGTGGCTCGACATAATGGCTTCCCTACGCCTGATGGAAAGCGAAAGAGAAACCCGACTCGCTGTGACAACGGGCAAGTAACTGGTCACTTACCTGTCTGTTGCCACCGCCATGCCGGCCCAACTTTAACCCCCCACGAGCTCCGGAAACCCTACTCACCGGCAGAAACACAGTCCGGAGGTCATTTGGCTGCGGTATTCGGATAGAGGTTCTTCCACGGACGGCCCTCCCGGCTCAATTCGAGCGAAGATTCGCTATGCCCTACCCCTCTTAAAAACGGATACACTGAGATATGTAACGTTTACTGTACACTTGCTATTGTGTGTAGATATTTCTATGTTCACATTCGACACAACTTTATTGTCTGCACAAGATATGAATCTTTCATAACCTACGCGTTTATAGACAAGGCGTGCTTAGACGCAACACTAGACGCATGGTCTGATGGAAAGTTTACATCTGCGGATGCCATAACAACAACTGCGCCTACGCACGCCTCTGAGATGGGATGCACCGGCTGTTGACCGGTTGTGATGCGTGTAGTGTAGGGAATGGCAGTAAAGATAATGTTAAATCCTCCGAATATATGTCTGGCTCGAGGGCTCATTCGGTAGTGGCATCTTGGGTGCCTTCTGAGCCATGGGTCAGAAGGGTCAGAAGGATCGATTACCGAGTAGAGTTTATTTTCATAGCAAAGTATTGCGTTTATGAATATGTTTTATATCCTATACATAAAAACATAGTAAAAGGTTTGTTTTACTATTTCCGTATTTTAGAAACAGACTTAGAAAAAATTCTTGTATCCATTAATATAACATACGTAATCTTTTTTATAGCTAGGCCACATATAAAGAGTAAAAAACTATGTTTGCTTCCGCATTCTTGAGAAATTCTCTTATGTCCATTTCAATCAAAGAATTTAAAAATTAACACTGAAACTCCTTACTGTTTTCCATTCAACTGTGCAAGTATGGCAACGCATGACTTAAAACCGATGGTGTAGAAAGTGATTTAGCGTTGACCAAACTTTGTTTAGGTAAAACTGAAAGTTGAAGGTTGCGTTTGTTTGCTGTTAACGGATTAACCTTTGTTAAACCTTTGTATGCAGTTAACATACCGTATCGTTAGCTTTTTTCATTGCACCTTGTTGGTATTAAATTGCATGCATATTAGTTCAAGAAATGACTTAGATTAAGAAACTTTCATGTAACAATAGGGATGGAAATGGGATGTAAGGGACCGACCTATCATCTTTTCGCTCCATGCCAAACTCACCTGCCCGTGGTGCATCCTGCCAAACAACAAACGAGGCGCTGGCAACCGACTGGTGGCGGTAAAACCATCATAATTGTAGGCGTAGCTAAATATCACAGGCCGATGACGGGCAGCAGCGTCACCGGAGCGAGGAGCTACACCCTGTGATCGCTGGGCTGATCAACTGGAGAGACCTATGTCCAGCAGTGGACTGCGATAGGCTGATGATGATGATGATGATTATGTACAATAGCGACCCGCTCTCGCTTAGCTTCGTGTATTTATACAAAACACTTTAAAAACCACTAAAATAACCAGTGTTACTCTACTGTATTATACATGTATCTTAAATCTATATAATTCAAAGGTGACTGACTGACATAGTGATCTATCAACGCACAGCCCAAACCACTGGACGAATCGGGCTGAAATTTGGCATGCAGGTAGATGTTATGATGTAGGCATCCGCTAAGAAAAGATTTTTATCAATTCTACCCCCAAGGGGTTAAAATGGGGGATGAAACTCTACTCCACGAGGACGAAGTCGCGAGCACAGCAAGTTCTAAATATAAAGCTTCCTCTTGAATCAGTTTATCTATTTAAAAAGAAGGCATCAAAATCTATTCCATAGTTCTGAAGATCTAAGCATACAGAGGGACAGACAGACAAAGCGACTTTGTTTTGTACTATTTAGTAATAATTACTAACTGTTGTCATGCCAATTCTTGCCCATCATGTACGTTGTGTCGTATAATTGTGGATGTTTTACCTGAAACAAAAGATAAACCATTTATTAATTTATCGTAAATGAAGATCAATTTAACAACTTAATGACTGGCCCGGTACTTTAGCTACTTTCATCATCAGCCTGAAAATCTCTACTGCTCTTCCACCCTATAGAAAACCGCAGCCAAATGACCTCTGGGTCGTGTTTCTACCTGGGTTTCCAACCAATATTTATTATACCTTGTCCTTATTGCTCGTACGACTGAGTACCTCAGTCTAATCTCGAGGTACCTCTTTCGTAATAAAACGAGTCCCTATTCCTGTGAACAGCCGCCATTCATCCAGATAACAGCGTCTTTATTAAGTGTGAACAACGACTATAAAGTGATAAATTAGATAAGAAGACATCCCGGCCTTTGTTTGGGATGAGCCGGGAGATTGTGCTACGTGGAATTATGATATGACCTTAGTGGAGGATCGGTAATGTGGACCTGAAAGGTACTGGGTTCGAATCACGGTCAGGCTAGTTTGAAAAATCGGATATGAGTAGCAAGTTCAAGATTATTAAAATATATTTTTATTTTTAAGGGATGTAAAGGAGCGGTCTATCATCTTTTCACTCCAAACCACCCTTGCCAGCCCGTGGTGCATCCTGCCGAATAACAAACGAGGCGGGCAACCGACTGGTAGCGGTATAACCATCACAATTTAAGGCGTAGATAAATACCACAGGCCGATGACGGTCAGCAGCGTCACCGGAGCGAGTAGCTACGCCCTGCGAACGCCAAACCGCCTGTCCAGCGTGACGATTATGGGTATGCCCTCCAGATTTTTGCCTTAAGTGGCGAACAACTGGAGAGGCCTATGTCCATATCCATTCTATTGTGTCTGGACAAGGAAAAGGTTAATAAATCTCATTTCAGTCAAGTACGCTCATTCATTATCAAAACAGGTAGTAGACCATTATTTCCGTTACACGGAACCCGTCACAGCTTTTTGCATACGCGTCGCGAGCATTCCCGGAACGTCCAGTCTCAGGTAGGAATGGAATTGGCGGTTTTTTTTTCACCGCTACTTTGTAGTCAAGTCAAAGAGGATATTCTTCTTTCATGTATTTTATTTATTTATGTATGTATCAGAATTTATGACAGATTAGCCCTCGCTGGGTAGATGGGTAATAACCCGGTACAAACACGTCCCGGTCTGGGTGTTTATATAATTTGTATTTAGGTATATATTTGTGGTACCTTCGTTGTTCTGATACCCAATAGCACAAGTGCTTAAGCTACTTACTTTGAAATCGGATCAATGTATGTGATGTTGTCTGCTATTTAAGTCTTTATAGATGACGTAAAGTTTTATATAGTAAGTAAAAGCTCTTTTCGACCTACTGGCTTTATTGTAAAATGTCTCAGATCAAATGTTAAGCATTATGTAAGCATTTTATACTTAATTTTATTTCTAAAAAGCTCAAACAAAGGTATTCTCCACTTTCAATGTCAAAGTTCTGTTAAGCATTCACGCTTAGCATAAGTTAATATTTATGTTAACCATTCCTAATACTCATACCTATTATTCAAATGACACGTGTACACATATCTTATCTGACTTATGTGCAACATAATCTGTGGTAGAATATGCGCCATAAATTAACAAAAGGTGTTAAATGTAGATAAAATTCGAGACATTTATGTAACTGTTTTTAAATAGCTTGTGTTAGCTCACAAAAAATGAATGCAATAAGCTATTGTGAGCTCATAAAAAATTTATGAAAAATGTATACGGAGTTATTTGACAACCTACTCCTTTTTTGAAGTCGGTTTAAACTCAACAACATACTTGTTTCGTTGTTGTGGTAAACTGTAACAACTTATTGTATCTTTCATGAAAATATCAACCCAAGACATGCCACGCTGCGCCACGCTGGGCCACACAGCGCCACCTAGCCCCAAACTAAGCCGAAGCTTGTACTGTGGGTACTAGACAACTGATAAACTTACTTAAATACTTTTTTTGTAAATGTGTATATACATATTATACATAGAAAACACCCAGACCAATACAAACAGACATATACATGAACACCAATGTTTGTACTGTGTGGGGATCGAACCCGCGACCCTTGGCTCAGAAAGCAGAGGTCACTATCAAATGAGCCATCGAGCCAGTCAAAAATATGGGATGAAACTCTATACTAGATGGGACTAAAACTACAAGGGATGTAAGGGGCGCTTTATCATCTTTTCGCTCCAAGCCAACCTCACCTGCCCGTGGTGCATCCTGCCGAATAACAAACGAGGCGCTGCCAACCGACTGGTGGTGGTATAACCATTACAATCGACGGCGTAGCTCAATACCAAAGACCGATGACGGGCAACAGCGTCATGGGAGCGAGAAGCTACGCCCTGCGATCGCCAAGCCGCGTGCCCAACGAGGCGATAATGGGTATCCTCCAGATGTTTTTTTTTAAAGAAGGGAATGCTTTATGGTGCACCTCCGGGGGGAGGTGACATGGTGTGTGAGACTTACACCTCCCGAAATGGGAGGGTACCTAGCAGCAAGTTGCAGAGACACGGGCAACGCCGAAGCATACCGCCGCATCCCTGCATGCCCTGGCGCAGATGACATGCGGCCAGCACTCCTGGTCCGGGGAGGGCCAATACCCCTGCGTGGCGTGGCCATGACGATGATGATGAAAAGCTTAAAACTACATATAACTACGCATCCATAGCATACATTTCACTACACATAAGCACAAGCCTACATTCGGGCACAACAAAACCATCTAATAACAAAGCGGCGTGTCCGTCCGCGCGTCACCTGCCGGCGGCGGGTGTTCCAAATAAAAGGCCGCATAAATCTCTTGCCGGCACGAGCGGAGACGGGTGGGGCGACTAGGCTTGAAGCGCGACGGTGGATAAAGTGGAATTGTTTTAATTTCAATAACTGCCCATAATTATACTGCCCGTAACTCGTTACAACGACTTGG
>CM062103.1:65409-116631 GCA_031163375.1 Conogethes punctiferalis | reverse complement strand
GAACATTCCGGTAGGTTTTTAGGTCGGTTAGAAAGTTGATTCATGCAACTGGCCATTGAAGTACATAAGTAGTTATATTTTATTACTTAACGAGGTAAAGCCTCCTTAAGAGCCGTGGTAGCCTAGTGGTAAGATCGTCGCTTCACACACGTGAGGTCGTCGGTTCGAATCCGCGCGGGGCACGCACCTCTGGATTTGCAAACATCTATGTGCGGAATTATACCACTAGCTTAGTGGTTAAGGAAAACATCGTGAGGAAAACTGGATGTGCAGCATCCAGTTTAATTCTGAATGTGTAACCAGGATCCAAATTTTTCTGGTTTCTGAGGGTTCGAAGGTCAGATGGCAGTCGCTTCAATGTAATACACCAGACTCGCTAAAATCTAGGATCATGGTCAAAGCCGCAGTCCGCATACCGCAGTCAAATGACCTCTGGGTCGTGTTTCTGCCGGTGAGTAGGGTTTTCGGAGCTCGTGGGGGGTTAGGGTTGGGCCGGCATGGCGGTGGCAACTGACAGGTAACTGACCAGTTACTTGCCCGTTTGTCACAGCGACTTGGGCTTCTCTTTCGCTTTCCATCAGGCGTAGGGAAGCCATTATGTCGAGCCACTATAAAAAAAAAGAAAAAAATAGCGGACCCTGGGCCTAGAGGCACAATCCAAACCGGGACAACGCTAAGAGGATGATGAGGTAAAGCCTCTTTAAGTACTTTTTTTTAACTGTTTGGTCATCAAGGGGAGAACTGACTGTATTTAGGCTTTCGTACCTCGAAAGGAACATGAACACAAATATTTATACTGTGTGGGGATCGAACCCACGACCCTTGATTCAGAAGGCAGAGTCCCTACCAAATGAGCCACCGAGCCAGTCATGTTGACAAATCCGTTTATAATGTTATTAATATAAATAAAGTGAAAATTCACACAATACCGTTATACTTTTATGTATATGTATATCCCATAATACAGCATATTAAAAACTCTTTTCGACTCCAAAATCAAATTTTCATTATAATACTATGGCGCCATATCCGTTCCTTTGTACTGCCAATTTAACATACGTCGCCGTCATATCACAAAACGGTCAATTTTCGACTTTACCACGTCGCTTTTAGTAACGTGTATTTTCTCAAAAGGTAAACTTGATTGGTCCGTCTTTCGCTCAGGTATAGCGTCTGAGGAATTTGTGACAAAAAACAAAGAGTTACAAGGCAAAAAAAATGGTCAAGAGTGAGAATTATTCGTGTACAAATGGTTCTTACTAGTGTAAACAGTAGATCTGATATAAAAAACAGTCTTCAATCCTTCTAGCTTTTTTTATAGTGGCTCGACATAATGGCTTCCCTACGCCTGATGGAAAGCGCAAGAGAAACCCAAGTCGCTGTGAAAACGGGCAAGTAACTGGTCAGTTACTGTCAGTTGCCACCGCCATGCCGGCCCAACCCATACCCCCTACGAGCTCCGGAGACCTACTCACCAGCAGAAACACGACCCGGAGATCATTTGGCTGCGGTATTCTATAGAGTGGAGGTCCTTCCCCGGACGGGCAGCTCAATTCGAGCGAAGATTCGCTATGCCCTACCTCTCTAATTAGCTACGGTATGTTTATCTTTACTTGTATTTGTGTCTATAGATTAGAACAATAACCTGTTCATCAACCTTATACATCACAGTTGCACAACTCGTATCATTTGTATGCAGATGATCTACAACTCTACACTTCTGCGCGTGTGGAAGAGTTACCTGACGCGATTGGGAGATAAACTCGGACCTGGACCGTGTCAGAGAATGGTCTAACAACTATGGTGTATCAGTCAATCCCACAAAATGTCAGGCTATAGTGCTTGGCAGCTCAAGATTACTGTCAAAAGTTTCTAAGCAAAGAGTTAACACAATCCGGTTCGACGGAACTGATATTCTATACTGTAATTCAGTACGAATTTAGGGCTATATTTAGATTCTGCTCTTAGCTGGACTGTCCAGGTGACCGAGGTCAGCCGCAAAGTGGTGGCATGTCTTAGAAGCCTCTATCGCTTCAAATTTTTCCTTCCTTTCTGCACAAAACTCATGCTTGTTCACTCTCTCATCCTGCCCATCCTTGACTACGCTGATGTTTGTTATCCCGACCTATCTGTCGACCTCTTAAACAAGATTGATCGTCTCCTAAACAACTGTATCAGAATCGTCTTTGGACTACGCAAATACGATCATGTTCCAATTTCGTGCCCAACTTAAATGGCTCCCTATTCGTCAGCGTAGAAAATTCCAGAATTCTCTGTTTGCTCTTCAACATTCTATTCAATCCTTTCATCATCATCATCATTTCAGCCCACATCTACCCACTGCTGAGTATAGGCCTCTTCTTTCATCCGCCACCTTACACGGTCCCTCGCCAACCTTGTCCAATGTTTCCCGGCCACCGCCGCTATGTCATCCGACCATCGGGTGGCTGGTCTGCCCACAGATCTCGGCCAAGCCGCGGCTGCCACTCACATAAAGCCCGTGTCCACCTTCCATCACTACGTCGCACCAAGTGTCCCGCCATCTCCACTTCAGTTCGCATACACGCATCCCAACGTCAGCGACTTTTGTTCGCTTCCTAATTTCCACATTGGGTATGCGATCTCGTAATGAAATGCCTAGCATGGCGCGCTCCATTCAATTCATTCAATCCTTTGGCCCTTCTTATTTAAAAAATAAATTCCAATTCTTATGCCAATCTCATGACCTATCTCTTCGTTCTTCTAATAATCTGCAGCTTTCTATCCCTCTCCATCATTCCAGCTTCTATTCCCATTCTTTCACTGTACAAGCCATTCGGCTATGGAATGCTTTGCCCAGCAAAATTAAGTCTTCGCAAAATAAAGATTTGTTTAAAAAGAGGGTTCGAGAACACCTCTTAAATGATTCGGCTTAGGTAATTTCTAAAATTCCATTTAATTGCTTGCCAGTTTATATTGTGTATGTTGTTTCAAGTACATATTTGTATAATTATATTTATGTTAATATACTTGTGTATATATGTATATATTTATTTATTTAATATTTATGGTACATTATAATATATGTTAGTATATTTTTTTTTTGTATTATCATCTTCCATTGTGTTTCTCTTTGAACACTCACCGCACATAAATCTGCTCTCTGCATGACCTAAAGGTTAACTGGTAGAGAATGCTCCTAGCATTAAGTTCGCCTTTTGTACCATTTTGTGCAATAAAGGTTTAAAATAAATAAATCGCAAATATGTAGCTTTATGTTTAAATATTTGTTCAAACGTTGGCTTATTGGTAATTTAAATAAATAATGTATTTGCTTGACAAATAAAAAGATTATTATACCTAAGACCTGTAGTTCTAGAGCAGTTTACTAAGAAAAAAAGTCCTAAGTAAAAGATGAACAAAGTTTTATTCATCCTTCTACGAGTAAGTACATACGGAATCCTAAAAACGCGGTTTCTTTTGTGTCCAAAGTCGAGAGATTACACGCGGCGGGCAAACTTTAGTGTTTGGCTCCGATTTTATCGGTACTTTAAAGAAACAATAGGTTACCACATTTTTTTTGACAACCCCCTTTATTCCATTTGCAACCTAAACAATGACCGTTTAAGGTCCAAAAGGTTGACAGATGCAGAACCAAGTTTGCTGAGCAGTATTGTCTCGTTATCGGAAAGCATTTTGAAGATTGCATTTGCTAAACGACTATAAACGTTGATGGGTTTCTTATGTCAAATGTGATGTTTCAATTGATAAACCTCGTTATTGACCCGCATAATAAAGTTCTTTAGCGTTTTATGGATAAAGAAGTAGGTTATCTGCCAGATACAATAAACTAGATGCAAATGAAAGGTATTTCAAAATACCTTTAAAGGTATGAGGGTATTTTAGGCAATAAATATTAACAAGACTTTTAACATGGATGTGTATATTTTATATTTTTGGATCGAATTTGTAAAGAATTTTGTTGTTATTGTATATTAAGTCACTAATTGCGATGATAGTGACGAACAACTGGAGAGGTATATGTCCAGCAGTGGACCGCAATAGGCTGATGATATTAGGAGAATTAAGAGAGATAGGGAATCTTCGCTCAAATTGAGCTGCCCGTCCGGGGAAGGACATCCACTCTGTAGAATACCGCAGCCAAATGACCTAAGGGTCGTGTTTCTGAATGGTGAGTAGGGTACCCGGAGCGCGTGGGGGTCAGGGTTGGGCCGGCATGGCGGTGGTATAACTGACCAGTTACTTGCCGTTGTCACAGCGACTTGGCTCTCTTTCGCTTTCCATCAGGCGTAGGGAAGCATTATGTCGAGCTACTATATAAAAAAAAGTTTATGTCCAGCAGTGGATTGCCATAGGCTGCTGATGTTAGGACGCCCTCAGGCCAAGTGGGGCAAAGTGCTGGATGCTAGAAGACCGGATGGCGAACAAAATGTCGGACAATTTAAGAGGCATCCAAAAGCAATCATATTCTTGGAACAGAAACTTATTACAGCACTCATAATAATTTAGCGTCTTTTCTGTTAGCCACCTTGTAATCGAGACATAAAATGATCAATTTAAACAATTTGTACCTGCTATCCAACAATTTGACAAAAAGTGCCACAAAAAATAATCTTTATTGTTTATGTCCAAATATTTTTATGGAATTTCAATGCCACCTGCTGAGTAGGTTAAAAAGTCTTCACCTTTTTGTTCACACGAGATATGTTGTTCGCAGATAAGAAAGACCCATTGTTTCATAAGTGTAAGCTATTATTGCTTGTCAACCGAATCCCTTTTGATTTGAAGCCTTTAGAACAGTTTTATGTTTACATGATCTTTGATGTGTGGCTTGAAAACGACGATATAATAGATATGTAATACCATTTCTTTTAGTACACCGTTCTTCCAAAAATAAGAAACGTTTATTATACATACTTTAACATCACAACAAATTATAATATGCACATACCTACTTTCGCTAATACAGTAAGTTGAACACAAAAGATTATGACGATTAAGCAGATGGCAGCAAGCAGCAGTTGCGACTCCTAAATAAAAGGGCCTCACTTAAGATTTTACTTTCTTTACTATCAATGTTACCTACCATTATATTCATCTCAAGAATGATACTCGAGAAAAACTTAAAAATAAAAGATAGGTATATTTAAAAAATTCTTCGATATTTTTATATCCGGGCGATAATGGGATAAAATTCCAGTACAAAAGTCATAGGTATTCCCTACCAGACCACAAATTTTGTTCATTATTATACGACTGATAACGTCTTATCTCCAAATTCGGTAAGCCCTATGTAAAAATAATTGGCAAAGGGTTTTTTTGTAATACAAAGATGCTTAGTTATTTTTGAGGAAAATTGGCTTATCTACTAACATTACCATACTAATAATAATTTATTAGCACTGGCTGAAATAAAGCCTTGAAATATCGAGCATAGAATGGCTTGTGATTCTGGGCTGTTCTTTTCTCTAATTTTAAAATATAAACAAGAAGGCATTTTTAATTTCGATTTTTTATCTTTCATTCATTTCTGTCCAACTGGGAATGGGTATAGCTTACCCTAAGTGTTGCGGAGGTCTGATGGCAGTCGCTCTGTGTAAAAGCTTAGCCCTCGCCAAATCTCTCAGTTTGGAAGCCGACCCTGAGACAATCGGGAAGAAAGGCTAGGATGATGATGATCTTTCATTCATTTCTGTGGTAAAATCATAACATATTCCAAAATGCTTACTTATTATTAATTAAATACTGAACAGACTAACGTGAAATCAAATTTACAACGTAATTTACATAATTTATATGTAAAATCGCATTGAAGTGAATGAAATGAAATTACCTATTCAATACCACAGACAATATTGCCGTTTCAATCAAACTAAACGTCAGTCGGACCCAGAAACATTGCACATAACCCCAAAGTGAATATTAACTTAGGGTTGCCATAATATGGGACACTATCATCATTGGCTGGCTCGATGGCTCATTTGGTAGTGACCTCTGCCTACTGAGCCAAGGGTCATGGGTTCGATTCCCGCACAGTACAAACATTTGTGTTCATGAACATGTCTGTTTGTATTGGTCTGGGTATTTTCTATGTATAATATGTTTTTATTTACAAAATAGTAAAGTATTTAAGTAGTTTATCAGTTGTCTAGTACCCATAGTACAAGCTTCGGCTTAGTTTGGGGCTAGATGGCGCTGTGTGCCCAGCGTGGCATGTCTTATGTTATTTATTTATTCTTGTCTTGTGTTATTTATCGTCACCATCGTCAGCCTATTGCGGTCGCTGGATAACAATGCTTCAAAACGTTTAAAGTCACCTATTATATTGTTGTACTAAAAGGTTTTTTCCCTAACTTTTCTAGTTTTTCTTTAATGGTTCGGTCAGAGTCCTCTCATTATTTATCTACACTAATATTATAAAGAGAAAAGATTTGTACCTATTTTTTATGTTTGTAATAAATAGGCTCAAAAAGTACTGGGCCGATTTAAAAAAATCTTTCACCATATTCATTGAGGAAATGTCGTTTTCACTAATGGCAACCCTAGGTATATTAACCGCAACTACCCAATACCGTTACAATGGGTCAGAGGCACAGCTGTGGGTCTCAATAGGCGGGATCAATACTATCTGCTAAATATCGGATTACCGATACCAGATATTAGATGCTACTGTGGAGTGATTTTTTGCGTACCTATATTCGAGGTAGCTGTAATTAAATTAGATTTTTTAAAGGAACAGAAAGAACGTATTCATTTGGTGTGTGCCTCAATCATCTTATTTGACTGGCTCGGTGGCTCATTTGGTAGTCTGCCCTCTGAGCCAAGGGTCGTGGGTTCGATTCCCACACAGTACAAACATTTGTGTTCATGAACATGTCTGTTTGTATTGGTCTGGGTGTTTCCTATGTATAATGGGTATTTATTTACAAAAAAAATGTATCTAAGTAAGTTTATCAGTTGTCTAGTACTCATAGTACAAGCTTCGGCTTAGTTTGGGGCTAGACGGCGCTGTGTGGCCCAGCGTGGCATGTCTTGGGTTATTTATTTATTTGACTCATTTGGTAAAGTCTCAGTCTATTGCAGTCCACTGCTGGACATAGGCCTCTGTTTGTTCGCTACTTAGGCCAAACATCTGGAGGATATACCCATAATCGCCACGCTGGGCAGGCGGGTAGGCGATCGCAGGGTGGTTGATGCTTAACACATTTATTTCATTAAATTATCCATCGACCACGTACAAAACTGCGGGCGGAAATAACAAACGTAATGCTCAAAATAAAATTTCCTACACGTGACAGCTATAACAATGATGTCATGAATGACGTCAGCAATGTGTCGTGTGCATCTGCCGGCGATTACTATCTACAAGTTCATTAGGGGTGGGCCCCCAATCATTGGACAATTACTTGGAATTTATACGCCGTTTCGTTATAATTGGCGTTTTGATCGGTCATCTTGTTTTGTGTGTTTTTGATAAAAAAAAAATTATACATGAAAAAAACGTTTTTTTTTTTGTGACTCGTCAATGTAAAAAAAAAAATTTTTTTAATGTCATAGTAATGGCATATTGAAAACAAATAGGTTTTATTTTTTGAATAGAACCGTCTAAAAGTTTGTAATAATGTCATGTTATTTTTAATGGACGTTGTAATTCTAACTTTGAAAATATTATTCATTTTCAAGTAGGTACATACTACTACTTAAGTGCAAAGTTTACATTAACTAAAGCAGAATAATTGTGAAAAGTTTTCCGTTTTTATTTATTTATTTAAACTTTATTGCACAAAATGGTACAAAAGGTGAACTTAATGCTAGGAGCATTCTCTACCAGTTAACCTTTGGGTCATGCAGAGAGCGAGAATTGTGTGTAATTTATGTTGATGAGTATTCAATAGATATCTACGTAATTGCTGAAATAATAAATTAACATAATAAATTAACATAATAAATATTACATTCTCACTAATAAGATTATAACCACAAGATAGTTTCTCTTGATTACGAAACAATTTCACAAGTTAACTACTTCTCCGTGACCTACATATTATATTATTTCCAGCATATCCAGTTATTTATTAGCACTATCATTCATAAGTCCACAATAGTCTAGATACATCTAGGTTTACGATTGTGACACAGTATAGGCGTAATAAAGTAAAGTATGTATACGTGTATTTTATCAACAGAATTTGATATAAATTTCAAAGCAGACGATTTTGCATTCAAATGTACCTACTTACGAGTACGTATTTGCTTTTCAATGCTTATTACCTCAGAACTCCGTCATTTGTAAATTGACCAAATCTAAGTATATTTTCTTTTGAGCGAGTCGGGCTATTTATATCGTGTTATTAATATTTTTGTATTATTTAAAACAAATAATTATGATTTATTTGTATCGTGAAAAAAATGATGTTGTGATATGAGTTGTTTCCGAATACTTAAAAAAATAAACGTAAAAATTACGTAGAACCAGGTAAGTGAAATCTAATACTTCTTGTAGATTTAGGCTTCATTATCGCTATACATAATATGTATTATACCCACATACAATACACTATCTCTGTCAGAGGACAAAATGTCGTTCTCCTATTTAAAAAAAAAATTCTATCCCTTAAATAGCCACTACTACACTTTATCAATAACGAATCATAATACGAAACGTCAATTCATTAGAAATCTTTGCCCAACTGCATTGTCGACCAGAGATACCTTACTGTATCTGTCATATACTATAACATTACACTATTACAATGAAATCGTAAAATCGCTTACAATGAACAATGATCCACGTCGCAATGCAATATAGAAATTCGGCACGGAAAGAAATTACTAGCCGTCTTGACTGTCAATGAATTTGACTGATGTCATTTTCAGTGACTCATTGTGTGACCTAGATTTCCAGACTTTTTATTGAAGTCTGTTTTAGGGGTTGTAATGTATGTATCGAGTGGTGACATGATCGTAAACCTATTTAGCGTGCCTAGGTCACCAGTCTAGGTTACTTTATTGACTAGTAAAAAGACGTGCCATATTTGTATACTTACTATTATGTCTGGAATATAAATGGCGGCATGTTTGTGTTAGTGCATTTCTTTGTCCTACAATGTAATTTATGTATACTAGCTGTGCCGGCAGCGTCGCACGCGTGGATATCGGGTTTCAAAAATAACAGACTTCCATAAAATGGTACCTAAATTTTAAATTAGACCTCTAGCAATACATTGGTGAAAACCGCATATAGTTTCGTGCATTAGTTTTCGCGTGATGCGCGATCAAACATGCAGATAAAAATTTCTCCCGTTTCCCAACACTTCCCTTCACTGCTCTGCTCCTATTGATTGTAGCGTGATGAAAAGTATACTATAACCTGCCCAGGAGTATGGAGAATGTTCGTACCAAGTTTCGTTACTTAAAATCCGTTCAGTAGTTTTTTTTTTCTATAACGAACATACAGACAGACAGGCAGACAGACAGACAAAAATCCATATGAAGTCCACTTCCCCATTGCCAATAACTTTTTTTTTCAAGAAGATCTGTTCCTTGCCAAATTATAACAATGTCCGGTCAGCGAACCCGCCCGCATTTCGGGATCAAAGTCATTCTGTTATGCGTATCGCAGTCAGTAGGGTAGGCGGGCTTGGCGCCAAAAGGACGCCGAGCGTTGCCATGGAAACGCGCCATGTTTGCGCTCCGGTCGCCATTGATTTGATCTTCTTTGGGATATCAAAAGTTATATTAAAATAGTATAATTGTGGCTGTAGGTTTTTTACAAAAAAAAAGAAATGAGACGATGAGTATAATAGAGCAAGTATCCAAAAAGTTAAAGTCTCGGAAACTACTGAACAGATTTCATTGATTTTTTTTATAGTAGCTCGACATAATGACTTCCCTACGCCTGATGGAAACTGAAAGAGGAGCCTAAGTCGCTGTGATAACGATCAAGTAACTGGTCAGTTACCTGTCAGTTGCCTGCCACCGCCATGCCGGCCCAACCCCAACCCCCTACGAGCTCCGGAAACCCTACTCACCGGTAGAAACACGACCCAGAGATCATTTGCCTGCGATATTCTATAGGGTGGAGGTCCTTTCCCGGAAGAGTGGCTCATTTAGAGCGAAGATTCGCTATGCCCTACCTCTCTTGAATCTACATAGGTATTATATCCCTTTTAAATCTAGACCTGTTGGTCACCCTCTAGCATGTACATGAAAATTCGTAATTCGGTGAAAGTAGACCAACTGTATTTGAACAAGCAAGCGAATTCGGCAGCCGATCGATCGCTTTTATTGCCATAATAATAGGGGTCAAATTCCTCTGTTGTTCAAGCTGATAATTTGTACAATTACGAAAAGAGCTTTCGGTTTTAGTTGCTCGTGTTTGTTTACAAATTAGGGATGATGGTTTTGGGTGTTGTACGGAGTGACAAAGGTTGTAAGTGGGTGGAAAGTTTTCAGTATTTGCGTTTGTAGGTAGTTGTATTTCATGGGATTATGACAAGCGTCTTTAATGCACGATTTGATTCTTTAGGTTTTATCTTCTTCTATACTTATAATAAATCTGTAGAGAAGTCAATTCTGTACATGAAATATATTTTCAAAATAACTATCAGGGGGTGATTAGTGCTCGCTGATGCCAAAAATGCAATAAGTAAATTTTTTGTCTGTCTGCCTGTCTGTCTGTCCGTCTGTCTGTCCGTCTGTCTGTCTGTATGTTAGTTATAGAAACAAAAACTACTCTATGGGTTATAACGAAACTAAGTACAATAAATAATTATTTTTATACTCCTGGACAGGTTATAGGATACTTTCATCACGCTACAATCAATAAGAGCAGAGCAGTGAAGGGAAGTGTTGGGAAAACGGGAAATGTTTTTATCTATACGTATGTTTGAACGCGCATCACGCAAAAACTACTCCATGGAATTTAATGCGATTTTCACCAATGTATTGCTAGCTGTCTAATTTAAAATTTAGGTACCATTTTATGGAAGTCTGTTATTTTTGAAACCCGATATCCAAGCGTGCGACGCCGCGGGCACAGCTAGTGATACACAAACTGATCTCTATACGGATGCGATGCCTGAACTCAAATAAAGAATCCAGACGGATAAAGAATATAGGATTCGTTCCCAAAGTGTTATAAACAGAAGTGTTGATCATACAGCTATTCCGTCCCTATCTATACACATAACCATAGACAAGTTTAGGCACTGACATGACACCGTGAACCGAATCAGTGAACCGCTGAAAGACTTGACAATAGACAATCTAACGCCCATCTCTAGACTCTGTATAGTTATGGTAATTCGAGCTTAACATATGAATAGTGCAGCCAATGATTCGTAACGGATTGGTTCGTTTGTCGATCAGTTAATCGATTATAATAGAAAATCGATCCGATTACGTATTCAATGTCTATTTTGCATAACGTGTGGGAGAGATGTTGGAAATGCGTATGTAGAGTGTAATTGGATTAACGAGAGGTACAGACAGTTACACATCAATGTAACCCTATCTGTCAAAGTCGAATCGATTTTGGGAATGAATGGGACCGACCTATCATATTTTAACTCACCTGACCATTGTGCATTTGACTGGTTCGATGGCTCATTTGGTAGTAACCTCTGCCTACTGAACCAAGGGTCGTGGTTTCGATTCGCGCACAGTACAAACATTTGTGTGAATTAACATGTCTGTATCGGTCTGGGTGTTTTCTATCTAAACTAATATTATAAAGCTGAAGAGTTTGTTTGTTTGAACGCGCTAATCTCAGGAACTACCGGTCCGAATTGAAAAATTATTTTTGTGTTGAATATACCATTTATCGAGGAAGGCTTTAGGCTATATAACATCACGCTACAACTATTAGGAGCGAAGAAATATTGGCAAATGGAAAAAAACGGGGAAAAAATAACTATTCCACGCGGACGAAGTCGCGAGCACAGCTAGTGTATAATATGTATGTATATATTTACAAAAAAAATGTATCTAAGTATTTTTATCAGTTGTCTAGTAGGTACCCATAGTGCAAGCTTCGGTTTAGTTTGGGACTAGATGGCGCTGTGTGGCCCAGGGTGGCATGTCTTGGGTTATTTATTTATTTATTACAGTAAATCCTAAGATTTAGGAGTGAGTTGTGTTCGGTTTGGTAAATGTAAGGGTTTATTAAGATGTATGGGCTTTATCCATAATCCTCTAGGTGTTTGAAAGAGGCGAACAACTAAAGAAGCCTATGTCCGCGAGTGATGTGGCGCGAACACACACGACGATTACTCATTCACCAATTTTCTCACAGTTTAGCCCAACCGTTAAAAGTTAAGAGCCTCCCAAAACACTCAAACGGAAGTACTAAAGAGTTGTTACAGACCGCACTTCTACCTATCCCTGACTGTCAATTAACCCCAAGCGGTTTTGAACCAAGTCTCCAATGAATAGAGTTCATTATCCATGCAAATATTTTGACAGTTTTGGGCAAGTTGCGATGTTGTGTGCGCGGGCGCACGGCGGTTGTCACGCGGTCGCGACGAATATTTACACGTTTCGTTACATTGTCGATTCATTGAGGGATCTAGGTTTGGCTAAGGGTTGTGTCGTACCATAAGCTATGCAATATAGGAACGCATAGTGCGTTTCAGATTTGCAAGTTGATTGATTTCAAATTGATTCCGCACTATCATAGTACGGACTATTTCGAGACCGAAGTACTGTATTAAATAAAAATAAAGTATTTTCGTGTTCAACTAACATTTACCAACTGTACTGTTACTGGTAGTACAACAAAATTTTAATAGTATAAGCCCAACAAAAATGTTCCGTTTTAATAAACCCTTACATTTACCAAACCGAACACAACTCACTCCTAAATCTTAGGATTTACTGTAATTCGAGCGTTTACACTAGCAAATACAAAAAATAAGAGAGGCAGGGCAAAGCGAAACTTCGCTCGAATTGAGCCGCCCATTCGGGAAAATACCTCCACCCTAGAATACCGCAGCCAAATTATATCCGCGTCGTGTTTCTGCCGGTGAGTAGGGTTTCCGGAGCTCGTGGGGTGTTAGGGTTGGGCTGAGATGGCGGTGGCAACTGACAGGTAACTGACCAGTTACTTGCCCGTTGTCACAGCGACTTCGGCTTCTATTCCGCTTTCTATCAAGCGTAAGGAAGCCAATATAGCGAGGTACTATAAAAAAAACCTCTTGTTTGATAAGCATATTATTAATTACGACTTGTTAATTAATAACAATGCGATGGCTAGTCTCTTAAGAGATTCTAACGCGGCGAAAGTCAGTGAATAATATCTTTCGCTTCGCTTCCATCTAAGCTTGCATTGGCCAACAGTCCTAGCCGTTGACTCACCAAACTTTTTAATATTGTAATTCAGTGTAAAGGGCCTCATTTGCGTAAAGTTGGCGTGATCGTTTTTGATTATACGATCATCGGAATAGATACGCTATGCGACATAGTCCGAATGCCAAATTAGGTTGTAGGAGTGTTGTAGAGAGCTAACTTTGTTGAGGGTTCGCTGTTAAAATAAATTTGATATTGTATAAAATCAAATCAAAAAACTTTTTGATTTGATTTGAAATCTATTTTGAAAAATATTTGAATTTTAAACCTGAAGTGAAGATTTTTATTCACACAAAAAGAAAGTGTAGATTTTTATTCACACAAAAGTAAAGAAAAAATAACAAACTTACTGAATGAGACAGAGATTGCATATCGTACCGTAAAAGTGTAAGTGTTTCTTATCTATATTGATCGTTAACTATGCTAATATGCATACTACACCTCATTAATGCAACCAGCACACTTTACAACCATGTACGCCCTTATTTACTTCACAATAAAGGTTAATTTCAACGAAAAAACTACGATAAGATTTGCTGATAGGCGTGTATGAATGATATTCGTGAATAGCAAATTTCGTCGATTAGATCCAATTTGTAGGATCGATTTCTCTCTCTGTAAAGTAAATGTGTTTCATCACGTCGCGAGGGCTTATGATGCAATGGTTATAGCGCGGACAAACTGGGTTATGGGTTTGATTTTCCGACCGGCAGTCGGATCAATTTAGGATAATACATATGCGGAAATTTTACAAAATTAAGGCATTTATCCCTCCATATTCGACTGGCTCGATGGCTCATTTGGTAGTGACCTCTGCCTTTGAACCAAGGGTCGTGGGTTCGATTACCGCACAGTACAAACATTTGTGTGCATGAACATGTCTGTTTGTATTGATCTGGGTGTTTTCTATGTATAATATGTATGTATTTAAAGAAAGAAGAATTGGCATTGAAAAGAGTAATTAAAGAGGTTTTTTTCTGTTTTTTTTCACTAGTACATTCCGTATCCGTTGGTAGAGTAACCCATCCATCCTCTCCTTTCCACTCCCGAACAACACGTGCTGGACAGCGTTGTCATCCGCATACCATCCAGACGATGGTGGCGCGCACCAAGAGGTTTAGTTCCTCGTTCTTGCCCAGTACCATTAAGTCATGGAATGCCCTTCCAGCTCATGTGTTTCCTTCCTCTTACAATCTTGGGTTCATTAGGCGGGGCGTGAAACGGCATCTCAGTGGGCCTGCAGGGTGAGGGCGACAGGCGCAATGGGTTTGTTCTATTGTGCTTGTCGACCTAACTTTTGGACCTCACGACCGCTTACCATCAGGTGGAGTGAGGTCATCCAGAAAGCACTTCTTATAAAAAAAACCCTTTTAGTTCACTGTTTTGATTTATAAAGTGCTCGTCTCAAGTCTAAATGAATTTTGATTACATAATTTTAAACAATACGCCTCAAATGCCTTACGGCTAAACAAATTTCAATCTGAAAGCTATAAATTACTATTACAATAACAAAACCGATTCTTTTACATCATCTATCCAAAACAATTCTCGGAACATCAATCTCGGATTAAATCGATGTCGACCAATCGGCCGATCGATCGATCAAACAGTCGATGACCTTGATCCGATCAATGGTTGGGAAAAAAAGTGTAACAGATTGGTTGGTTCGTTAACCTATTGCTTGGAGCAAGGTGTAATCTGGCTCGGTGGCTCAATTGGTACCTGTTGAACCAAGAGTCGTGGGTTCGATCCCCACCCGGGACAAAAATTGATCACTAGATGGCGAGCAACTGGAGAGGCCTGTGTCCAGCAGTGGACTGCAATTGGCTGATGATGATGATGGACTGATATAGGCTGATGATGATGAGAGGCCTATGTCCAGCAGTGGACATTAGCATGTTGGGGATGTAAGGGAGCGGCCTATCATCTTTTCGCTCCAAGCCAACCTCACCTGCCCGTGGTGCATCCTGCCGAATAACAAACGAGGCGCTGGCAACCGACTGGTGGCGGTATAACCATTACAATTGAAGGCGTTGCTAAATACCACAGACCGATGACGGGCAGCAGCGTCGCCGGAGCGAGAAGCTACGCCCTGCGATCGCCAACCCGCCTGCCCAGCGTGGCGATTATGGGTATATCCCCCAGATGCTTGCCCAAGTGGCGAACAACTGGAGAGGCCTATGTCCAGCAGTGGACTGCAATAGGCTGATGATGATGATGACTACAATTAATGAATAAGTACAGCAAAAGTGAGTACGTAAACACAAAAACACAAAAAAGGTACGTTGTAAAGTTTAAAAACACAATAAGTGCATTCATTGCATCCGAACAATGCGTTTCGTAACCGAAGCACACAAACTGTGATGGTATGGCGTCTATTAATTTTGTTGCACTATCTATGCAGCTTTGTTGATTAGATTTATGACTTGCTTCCGAGGCGATACGGTGTGAGGTTTATTACGGTTTTAGGGTACCGCAGTAAAATTGGTAGCTACCAATGAGCTATGGATAGAGAGAGAGTGCTCAGAGTTCTCTGCGTGACAGTTTTTTATAGTACATTACAATATTACAGTACATTACAATATTATAGTTAGAAATTATTCACACAAAAATAACTATATTATGGGAGACTGGAGTCTGAAGTAGGCAACAAATCTGCCTGTATCTCAGAACACCAGGCCTCCGCCCTCTGACAATGACATGAAGTTGCTAGAGTGTAAATTAATAATTAATATTGCAATTTAAGGATAACAAAATAGTCTAATCTAACATTTTCAAATAAACTTAATGATATATATATATATATTTTTTTAGTAACACTAGCTGTGCCCGCGGCTTCGCCCGCGTTGCCCCCCATAAGGGAAGTGAGGGGTTAAAAAGGGGTAAAAAGTATAAGTATATAAGCCTATGTTACTCTCCATCCCTTCAACTATCTCCACTTAAAAAATCACGTCAATCTGTCGCTTCGTTTTGCCGTGAAAGAAAGACAAACATACAGACAGACACACTTTCCCATTTATAATATTAGTATGGATGATATTATGTATGACGTGGCCGTAGTTAAAAGTATAAATGTGATTATAATATTGTAAGGACTATGTTGAAAAGAGCAAACTACACGAGTTTCTTGCCGGTGTCTTCTCGGTAGAACAACAAACTCACACTTGACCGATTTTAAATGTACCTATATTGTTTTGGATTTGAATGTAATCCCTCGCAATGTACCTACTTAAACGTGTTATAAAACTCTTTGTTTTCAAAATAGGACAAACGCACAAAACGGTACTATTGTTACGAATATTTAGTTTGTTATCGATCAAATTTATTTCGTTATGCAAATGTTATTGCTTATTGTATGTAGGTGAAACAAAAAAGTAGCTGTTTAGTGTGTTTTTAACCGACTTCAAAAAAGGACGAGGTTCGCAATGGGCTATTCCACTATTTTTCACTTTGATGTTTGCCCATATATAGTGGCAAACAACTGGACTGCAATGGGCTGTTGATGATGATAAAAAGAAACTAAGTAACACTAACATTTTAAGAAAGGTAGGGCATAGCGAATCTTCGCTCGAATTGAGCTGCCCGTCCGGGGAAGGACCTCCACCCTATAGAATACCGCAGTCAAATGACCTCCGGGTCGTGTTTCTGCCGGTGAGTAGGGTTTCCGGAGCTCGTGGGGGGGTTAGGGTTGGGCCGGCATGGCGGTGGCAACTGACAGGTAACTGACCAGCTACTTGCCCGTTGTCACAGCGACTTGGGCTTCTCTTTCGCTTTCCATCAGGCGTAGGGAAGCCATTATGTCGAGCCACTATAAAAAAAAACATTTTGTTTCGACATTACAAATCAAAGAAGGAACATCCAACATCGCGTAGAATTAATCTAACATAAAATTTACATCATTATAAAGCCGCTTATTTGAATATTCCTAGAAGCTCCTAGTAACATGGACATTAACATAGGTTCATTGTAAATAGTATTCAAATAAGACCTGGAACATATAGGTCTAATGTCGAAGAACTAATATGGTCCTGAACTAAGCCTTCCAGCCAGGACAGCAATATGAGGACCCCATTGCAACTTCGAGTCTACATTGATGCCAAGAAATACTGTAGAGTTAATTAATTCAATAACTTCATTGTTCATGATAATATTAGTGTTAACCTGTTTGACATTTGGCATTGTAAATTTAACACACTTGGTTTTCCTGGCATTAAGCAGCAGGTTATTGTTTGTAAACCAGTGTACTATTTTAGCGAGAGCACAATTTACATCATCAAAGTTGGTTTTCTTTCTATTTACCTTAAAAATGAGGGAAGTATCGTCAGCAAACAATACTGTCTCACATATATTATTTGTGAAGTGCGGAAGATCGTTTATATAAATGATAAAAAGCAACGGTCCCAATATTGAGCCCTGGGGCACACCCATCAACAAAGGGGCACCAGAAGAATCTGTGCCATTGACATTAACCTTTTGAATTCTGTCACTTAAGTATGACTGTAGTAGACAAAGCGATTCATCTGCAACACCATAGTGCCGTAACTTCATCAGCAGTGTTTGGTGATCAACACAATCAAACGCCTTCGACAAGTCGCAAAAAACTCCTATGGCATCTTGCTTATTTTCCCAAGCATCAAAAACGTGTTTGATGAGTTCTACTCCTGCGTCAGTAGTGGATTTGCCTTTGGTAAATCCACATTGGTTTTTATGTAATAATTCGTTGTCATTAAAATGCGATAATAATTGAGTAAAGATAATTTTTTCAAAAATTTTACTTAGTGCAGGTAGTATTGATATGGGTCTATAGTTGGAGGGGTCGCTTTTATCACCTGATTTATATAAAGGAATGACCTTACTCAGTTTCATCAGGTTAGGAAACTGACCTCCATCAATGCATCTATTGAAAATTATCGCTAAATGAGGTGCAACAAAATGAATTATATTTTTTAAAACCTCTGTAGAGATTCCCCACAGATCTTCTGTCCTTTTCATATTTAAGCTTTTGAAGTTTTTTAAAATATCCTCTATACTAACATAAGAAAAATAAAAAGGAACTTTACACTCATCTACATGCGTTTTTATAAGGGTTTCAGCAAGATGGGGACTGGAGTTTAAGCTACTCGTCGCAGATACTGGAATTTTTGAGAAGAAAGATTGGAACGCATTAGCCACGTCTGCATTGGAATCAAAAATTTTGTCATTTACTTTAAGAGATAACTTGTGTTCTTTAATTTTATTTTTACAAGTCTCTTTATTTATAATTTTCCAGGTAGCTTTGCTTTTGTTAGGAGCAGACATAATTTTTCCTTTCAAATACCTAGATTTAGCGTACGCACATACTTTCTTAAATATCCTAGAGTAATTTCGGACATATTCTACTATTGAAGGTTCGTTGGAATGGGCTTTAGTATCGTACAGTTCGAACAATTTCCTTCTACTTTTATAAATACCCAAAGTTGCCCAGTCACTGAATTTTAATTTAGTACTATCGATTTTAAAAGATTTTTTTGTGAAAATCCCATTATATTCTTTCTCAATTATATTAAACAGCTTCTCATATTGCTGATCACTTCCAATGTCACAATTGTTTAACAAACTTAGTCTACTGCAAACTGAATCCTTAAACTTCTCTATACGAGCAGCAGTGATAGGCCTGCAAGTAATGCTTAATGAAAGGGGCACATGTTGGTGTTCGAAAACCGCCCTCTGTCCACTATGGTCCGAGTTTATAAAATGTATTAAGTTTTTATCCATAACTACACAATTACAAAAGATATTATCCAAACATGTAGCTGTAGTGGGGGTGACTCGAGTAGGTTCATTAAATAATGGAACTAAGTTAAATGACTGAAATAAATTCAAGAACCTAGTAGAATTTTGATTTTCTTCTAAAATATTAATGTTGAAATCCCCACATACTATTACCTTTTTCCTACATGAACAAATTTTCCTTAATACTTCCTCCATGACAGATTCAAATAAAATATAACTACCTGAAGGAGGTCTATAAATACATACAATTATATGGTGATCTAGTTCAGCACAAGCTATTTCAATTGTTCTTTCTACAGACAGAGACACAATATCCTTACGATTTTTACATTTAAGATAGTTTTGTAATAAAATGAGTGAACCTCCCCTGATGGCGGACAATCTTGTAAATGAACTGCCGACTACATAGTTATTAATACTAATAATTAATTCATGTTGTCTTAGCCAATGTTCAGTGACACACAACACTTGAACATTCATTTCTTGTAAAAATAGTTCTATTTCCAAGTCTTTTCCGGAAAAGCCCTGAACATTCTGATGAATGACGTTCAGACAGTTACGCTTTTCCTTATTTACAAGGTCGCTAGAGTGTTCCTCTATTGTCTCTAAATCTAATTTTTTGGAATCGAATTATTTGGAACTGCTTCCAAAGTCTGATTAAAAATAAAATTAATATTATAAGCTAACAAAGTAGCCAGTTGTAATTTAATCCTACTAGGCAAATAAAAAGTTTTGCCAGTCCACACCAATTTAAAATTAATAAATTTATTTGTGTCAAAAAACACAAAATTATCATTATGACGACATGTCAAGTTGTATAATAAAGTATTCAGTAAGTGAATACTGTTATTTTGTCCTGTTGTGTATTGGTTAGAAAAAGGAAAGGCACATAGAATTACCTTTCTAACCAAAAGTTTTGAAAGAATGGAGAAACTCCTCATAATTTCTTTTTTTGTGGTATCAAGACCATTTCCCATCATTAATACTATGATGGAATTTTCATTGTGCTTACCATCATTTATTCTCTTACATATTTCAGTAAGAGAGGCGTCAGGCATACTAAAGTTAATGACATTGGAGTTCAAATTCTTTTTTATAAGAGGTCCATAGCCAACTCCCATTTTATCAGAATAAACAAACACATTATCTGCAGAGGTACATACAGATTTCTTATTTAAACTTACTGAAATTAACTTAACGGTGACGCTGCTGCCTGTCATCTATCTTGGTATTTAGCCACCCAGCGCTTCGTTTGTTATTCGGCATGATGCTCTACCGGCAGGTGATGTTGGCTAGGAGCGAGAAGATGATAGACTCCCTTACAATACATCCCGGCTTAGAATACTAGCGAGGTATCCCTGCCTGTCATAAGAGGCGACTAAAAGGGTCTTTGGTAGGCTTGGGGCTTGCGATCTACATAGTTAGGGCCCCGAGGCGCGCCGACGACTTAAAGGTTGGTTTAGTCGTCTTAAAGGTCAAAAGATTACCATTCGAGGACATCTGACCTTCATTTTGACTGGCTCGGTGGCTCAGTTGGTAATGACCTCTGCTTCTGAGCCAAGGGTCGATCCCCACACATTACAAACATTTGTGTGCATGAACATGTCTGTTTGTATTGGTCTGGGTGTTTTCTATGTACATATAATATGTATTCATTTACAAAAAAAAATGTATCTATGTAAGTTTATCAGTTGTCTAGGACCCATAGTACAAGCTTCGGCTTAGTTTGGGGCTAGATGGCGCTGTGTGGCCCAGCGTGGCATATCTTGGGTTATTTATTTTATTTATTTATTTATTTTCCCATAAAAATGCAGTTTAAGTATCCCCACGACTGGGCGGAGTAATGCGGTAAGTGGGATTCATGATCATTCATGCCATCCTCTCGAACGGGAGGATTAGGTATACCCTGCCTCGAGATGGAAGGGAGGTAGAGAATACCCAGTAAAAACCGAGGCTTCAGTCAATAAGATAAGATGAGATAATTATTATTTTTTTCAGCAATCTTAAAATTAACTATTTATGGTGCAGCGCAGACGGCGCACTTTTTGTGCGATAGAGTCTGCGTCTGAGACATTAAAAAGAGCGTCTGGGTCTGCCGACAGAATGATCGAAGATGTGCGTAGTGTGCGTTGAGTCTGTGAAATATCCGCGACAGATTTTTGCGCGTCGTGTGCGTTACTGCATACAATTGCAAAAAAGTGCTTCACGGATAGTCTGTCGTCTGCGCTGCCCCTATAGCTTACAAAACGTTTTTTATTACAATGTTGATTGTGAGAGACTGGTGTCTGAGCTAGACAGAGTAGACTAGTTTCAATGGTGGCATCCGGGGCCTTGCAATCTAAGGCTGCCATGACATAACATCTGGCCTAAGTGAACTACCCTATCAAAGAGCTCCAGCCCTGTATAATAAAATCGTTACAAAAACAATATTTAAGTGCATCCCCCACCCGCATGCAATAACACTGGATGGATTCACAAATATTTGTGAACGCACTCCATTCCGCAGAAACATACCAATTTCTTTGCAGTCGCGTGGCGCAAATTGCCATATCCGTGCATTAAGCTTTCCTCAAACTTGCCATGGGATTTTGCACCATATTACCATGAACCTAATTCCCATAAAAATGTACGCAACTTTGATCTTTACTGCAAAGATCTAAAGACTCAATTTTCTATGAACTACTATCATTACCGTAATAAGCTAGGGGTGTGCATCAACTGCAAATCTCTATTTACCATTTCGAAATTGTGCTTTATTGCTTTAGAAATAAGGGTCACAGTGTGTACAATTTGGGTTACTCAATCATGCACTTTGTACATTTCGCCGGCTTAATGAAGCAATCAAAGTAATGCTCGGTCATTGTCGTACAACCCTTATGAAATCCAGTGATATTTGTTTTCTTTTCTGAGGATTTACTTTAGAGGGTATTATTATTTGACAGCTAAGTTTACAAGAAAAATCTTTATTTGGAGAGGTTTTAAAAAAATACTCACCTAGTACCTAATCGTAAAATAGCCACTGATTACGAGATTTGTATTTTATCAAGAAATCGGCATTGCTTGTAATAGTCTAATTAAAACAGTCAGTGGTCTCTACAAACTTAAACATGATTATACCTAAATGAATAACCCAAAACATGCCAATATGGGCCACACTAAGTGTGCCGTTGGGTCCTAAACTAAACCAAAGCTAGTACTATAGGTACTAGAGAACTGATCACATTACTTAAATACTTATTTTTGTAAATTTATTTACATACATATAGATAGCAATCACCCAGACCAATATAAATAGACATGTTCTTCATACCGACCACTGTATGTGCCGTATACCTACAGGCGTTTTTTATAAGATTAACAAATAAAATCTTACCAAAAATGTCTTCGCTAACACGATAGCAACTGCTTACCTGCAAAAAAAAAACATAACGTCAATGATTTGATCTATAGAGCACTACAATACAAAGTCGCTTTTCGAGTCTGCCACTATGTGCACAGATCTTTAAAACTACGCAACGAATTTTGATGCGGTTTTTTATGCAATATGGGATTGCGCTTGACTGCAATTCACCTGATGGTAAGCGATATCACAGTCTACGGTTTTTTATTAGACAGAGTGATTCAAGAGGAAGGTCTTTTTATAGGTGAAACTCAAACAAGTTTTCGCCTATAAAAAGACTTTCCTCTTATTGCTACTTCCTCTTATTGCTACTAAAATCCCAAAGAAATGTAATTTACACGAAAAAAAAATTATACATCTAATTACACCGTAACTTCTATTTAACTAACTAATCAGTACATCACTTAATAATCTAAAATTTTGAAAAGAAATAAAAACCGACTTCAACACTACAGCATCAATATATACCATATTTTTTTTATTGTTTTTTTTTTCAAAAACCACTGAGTCAGTTTTGATAAAATTCACCTCTGAACGATGGCCTTACCAAATTCGTAATAAGCGGAGAAATCGAGTAACATACATACAAAAAAAAACATACGAGTCGAATTGAGAACCTCCTTTTTGAATTCGGTTAAAAATACTCCCAATTATTCTTCGACACGGCACCCATCCACCATCCGCCCACAGCGTGGTAGCTTAACTTCAACAATCCCAAACGCTACACCAAATCAATTGTGACTGAACCAATCCAGACAACAATATACCATTTTGGCACAAATGAAGTCATTTAAATCACTTTACAATTGCGATCAAACTACTGTCCTTGGGCAAGCCCTAAGCACGCGACGTCACAACTTTCGGCTCTACAAAGCAACGGCTAGTGTAGCCGAACTATCGATAAAAGGCTTGTTGCCGTAAAAAAAATTCGTCCATCTTTTAGATTGTATAAAAATAAGAGATACGTATTTTTTTATTTCTAAACTAGCTGGCCCAGCAGACTTCGTACCACCCATTATTTACCTTTTAAACCTACCCTGGACTACGACAAACATTTTAAAACCAATATCAGCTCAATCGGCCCAGCGGTTCTCGAGTTTTAGCGAGACTAACGAACAGGAATTCATTTTTATATATGTTATGGACCAAGTGATAAATGTAGCATTATGTATAATGCCCGGGCATTCTGATAAATGGCCAATATGTGAGGGCAATTTGATAATCATTATTAAAATAATCAAATTGATCGGGCATTATAAATATTGTTTATCACCCTTTGGGCACAGTAATAAAAACATATTTTATAACTATTTCGCAGCCTCCTGGACCTCTGTAAGGCTTGTGTGGGGGCACAAGCCCATCCACTCCTGAGATAATATAATATGTGTACGTGATACACAGGCCAGACATTACTTCTGACTGCTCCAAGATGACGCACTCAGTAGTAATACCTACTCGGCAAATGCAGCACTATTGCATAATGATGGGAACTAAATTATAGGGTTATTTAATTGACAGAGGTCCTGTACAGGATAACTGGGCCATTGGTGTGAGATAACGGACGTTTGCCATTTCATTTTTATAAGGGTTCCGTACCTAAAGGGTATAAAATGGAACCCTATTACTAAGTTTCCAAATTATGTATACCTGTTCGCTTTAAGAACATGATAATGTTGCAACAAATCTAAAAATATAATAAAATTTAGCTTTATATATTATAGATAAACATTTAAGGGGGCTTCTATACAACACACGCGATTTTTCGCTCGATATCAAAGGCTCGGTACGGAACCCTTCGTGCTCGACACTGACTCATTATTTGGATTTATAAGCAAGGACTTCTATGTAAAGAATCCGCTGGTTGGTTTTTGTATTTAAACTTCTAGAGGAAGCCCTCTAGTAAAGAGTGTGGTGATAATGGGGCCACCACGGAAGTGTCTTCTGTCGAACAAAAAAAAATGTTTGACATCCATCTATAATTGACTTATCGGTGTGATTGAAATATCGGTGAACATACATAAAAAATGATACATACAGACGAATTGGTGAACCTCCTCCTTTTTCGAAGTCGGTTAAAAAAACATTACCGGATACATCGATCTCCGAATAAGTAAGTGATTAGTTACGCGTGCGTCCTTCCTGTTTGCTTTATTATCAAATTGCCTAATTGTCAAGTAGCAATACAATAATGACCGGGCAATGTGATAAATAATGAAGTTTAGATAGTTATTATCACTTTGCCCAATAGAACTTGACATTATTCATAATGCCCTAGCATTATAAATAATGCCCGCATTAATCACTTGGTCCATAACATATATAAGATTAGACCAAAAATACAGCCCGCTTAAGTTACGTTACGTGTGACGTCGCTCCTCGTGACATTTTTCGCAAAGGGTGACGTCAAAGACTCCTAAATTTTTTTTTTATGTTTATAGTGGCTCGTCATAACGGCTTTCCTACGCCTGATGGAAAGCGAAAGAGAAGCCCAAGCTGCTGTGACAACTGGCAAGTAACTGGTCAGTTACCTGTCAGTTGCCACCGCCATGCCGGCCCAACCCTAAACCCCCACGAGCTCCGGAAACCCTACTCACCGGCAGAAACACGACCCAGAGGTCATTTGGCTGCGGTATTCTATAGGGTCCTTCACCGGACGGGCGGCTCAATTCGAGCGAAGATTCGCTATGCCCTACCTCTGTTAGATTTTGATGCCTTGTATCTTTGCTATTTTTAGTTTAATTGAAAAAAGAAAATCTCTCATCGATAGACAGTATTACGACTACGGCAACACTAAAGCAAGCTATTGACCAATAGCAGCGCTCACACCATAGTGCTACTAGGTGCCAATTACTTTGATTGGTGGGAACTCAGGAATTGGGTGATTGTGACTCATTTCGTTGGACTGCCATAGAAAGATGTGCCGGCGGCGTCGCACGCGTGGATATCGGGTTTCAAAAATAACAGACTTCCATAAAATGATGCCTAAATTTTAAGTAAAAATCTCTAGCAATACTTTGCTGAAAATCGCATTCAATTCCATGCAGTACTTTTCACGTGAAGCGCGTTCAAACATACAGATAAAAATGTATCCCGTTTTCCCAACACTTCCCTTCACTGCCCTGCTCCTATTGATTGTAGCGTAATGAAAAGTATACTATAACCTGCCCAGTATGAAGAATAATTGTACCAAGTTTCATTAAAATCCGTCCAGTAGTTTTTGTTTCTATACGAACATACAGACAGACAGACAAAAATTTTACTGATACCATTTTTGGCATCAGTATCGATCACTAATCATCCCCTGATAGTTATTTTGAAAATATATTTAATGTACAGAATTGACCTCTCTACAGATTTATTATAAGTATAGATTAGTACAAACACGGGTACGACGTTTTACCTAATTTTTGAGGCTTTGCTATTATAAATAACGCTACATGCCCTACACTATACGAACTCCATTTTTTAAACTTTCTATTGTCCATTGACAATCACGTTTCTGCCGCATTCCGTCCTACAGGCACTGTTTATTACTAAATACAAACGCGTAACCAAATAAACTATTAATGCATTGTAATTTGTGGTCACCGTTACGCCACAGTGTATAAAGTTGTAGTAAAGAATTCGCCAATTATGGATATTATTATTTTTATTTGGGATAAAGGATCTTCTCGGTAGACGCTACATTTCTAAACAGATGGAGTAAATATAAGTAAGGATGTAAGGAAGCGACCTTTCATGTTTACGCTTTGAGCCCTCTAGCCCGTGGTGCATCCTGCCAATCGTGATGGTTATACCGGCACCAGTCGGTTGCCAGAGCCTCGTCTGTTATTCAGCAGGATGCACCACGGGCAGGTGAGGGTGGCTTGGAGCGAAAAGATGATGGGTCGCGCCCTCATTATAGTTGGACTGTCAGTATTATATGACACATTTTAAAGTAGGTGTGAGCTGACGTCGAGTAACTTTGTATATGGCTCACTGACATTCCCACAACTGGACTGGCGACTGTCGTGAATATAAATAAAAGGTGTCAAGCCGTTAGCTCCGACGACTCATTGAGTCGAGTTGATTTACTTGAGGTCAAGACGATCTCGAGTGGAGCCACCTCGAACACTCCAAAGTGACTCTTTGGAAATATTTATGTTATTTAAACTATGGCGTTATATTTTATTGGTTGTTATGTGATATCTATGGGAAGTAAATTTGAAATGTTACTTAATTATCAAAAATTTGATGTAAATGAATAAATATAAATATCAGATGTTATAATAACCCATTGCTCCGATCCCAAAGTAAGTAGCTTGAGCACTTGTGTTATGGGTATCGGAACAACGAAGATACCACAAATGTAGGCTGAATTGCAATCTCTTAGCAATTTAAGAGAGGTAGGGCATAGCGAATCTTCGCTCAAATTGAGCCGCACGTCCGGGGAAGGACCTCCAGCCTATAGAATACCTCCGGGTCGTGTTTCTGCCGGTGAATAGGGTTTCTGGTGCTCATGGGGGGTTTGGATTGAGCCAGCATGGCGGTGACAACTGACAGGCAACTGACCAGTTACTTGCCCGTTGTCACAGCGACTTGGCTCTTTCGCTTTCTATCAGGCGTAGGGAAGCCATTATTTCAAGCTACTAAAAAAAACCAAACCTATAAATTGTTGGTAGAGAATATTCTCAAACAAATTAATCTTTATACATTCCCGCCCCCTTCTCTGTAGGGGGTGGCAAAATTGGCGTACTGTGCAAGGGCTATCTCAAGTTATAGAGTCGACTGCACGTTTCCAATCTATTGGCCCCTATTGATTAGATACGAATTAGGGGGACACAGAGTTAGTTTTATTGCTTAGAATGTTACGTGGACTATCTAGTTGTTATGTTTTGTAAGGTTACACGGCAATGGTTTCCCTTGAATTTATCAGGCCCGACGATTTCTTGGATAATAGAAGAAAGAAGGTTGTTTGGAAGAGATCACTCCCAGCGAGAAAACCGCCTACATTGTACCTACTAGGTATATCTGTATACTCTTTTCTGTAAATTTTTAGTTTTGAGCAATAAAGAATCTATCTATCTATCTAGGAATATAATTGAAGTGTATTTTTTTCCCAGAACATTAAATAAAATTAGCCAAGTGCGGGTCGAACTCGCGAATGAAGGGTTCCGTACAATTGACTGGATTTCAAGCGTTTATTATGATGTTGATTTTAATATTGGGCAAAAAGTTTTTTTTTATAGGAAGAGTTTTCAGGATGACCTCACTCCACCCGATGGTAAGCGGTCGTGAGGTCCAAACGTAGGTCGACAGGCACAATAGAACAAACCCATTGCGCCTGGTCGCCCTCACCTAAGGCTCACTGAGATGCCGTTTCACGCCCCGCCTAAAGTAGGATTGTAAGAGGAAGGAAACACATGAGCTGGAAGGGCATTCCATGACTTAAAGGCACGGGGCAAGAACGAAAAAAAAATCTTTTGCTGTGTGGAAGCCAGTTCGCTACTACCTACATACATATTTTACTTATACAGCGATTGTTAGGTGTCAAAATTATACCCTAACCCTAAACTGCCACAGCCCGCATGATAAATAATGAACACTAGTTTAACTGTTTAACATACCAAATTATTATGAATGGCCTCGCTCCTGGTCTTATTAAAGCTCTCTCCAAATTGGTCGGTGTGAAAGAGACGGGTTTATGGTAAATTTATTGCGTGGGAAACAACGCAGTTGAAAATTATTGGACTGTTTGTTATTGTTGGCGCCATTTTGTTTAAGTTATGACTTTGGGATGTCAGCGAGAGTTAGAGCTGACGTATTTATTGAGTGATAGAAATGGTGATAATGCTGTGTTTGATTTTGAGTCTGTCAACGGTAAAATGCAATAAAATAAAATAAAATAAAATAAAATAGTTTATTTCAGCAAATAGATTCACTAGTAATACTTTTGCACGTCAAACTTTTTTCCTACCAGCACTTCGACGTGTAGCCTGCTGAGAAGAAGTGCCGCAACAAACTCAACAGTTAGCCTTTTTTAAAATATATAATACAATACAATAATATCGTTTTAAAAGCGCAAGCGAGCAGACTATCATGTCCATGTAATATTGTCATCCATATAATCTTGTACTTTATAATAACCTTTTGACATTAAAATGGACTTAATGCGAGATTTAAATCTATGTATAGGTAGATCAACAATATTTTGCGGTATTTTGTTAAACATTTTTACACTTTGTCCTATGAATGAGTTACCAGTTTTACGAAGCCTGAGATTGGAAACAGCAAGTTTGCTCTTAATTCTAGTGTTGAACTGATGAAGATCTGAGTTTTTACTATATAAATGTATATTCTTACGTACAACCATAATGCAGTCAAATATGTACTGTGATGCCACAGTTAGGATGTTAATTTCTTTAAATAATTCTCTAAGTGATTCGCGAGATTTAAGTCCATATATAGAACGGATCGCCCTCTTCTGTAATACAAAAATAGTTTGTATGTCAGAAGCTGATCCCCATAGGAGCAAACCATATGACATAACACTATGGAAGTAACTAAAATAAACAAGTCTCGCCGTTTCAATATCAGTGAGTTGCCTAATTTTTTTAACTGCATATGCAGCTGAACTGAGTCTTCCTGCCAGGGCTTCTATATGAGGAGCCCACTGTAACTTGGAATCCACAGTAATCCCTAAAAAGGTCGTAGACTCAACAAGCTCAATGTGTTCACCATTCATAATTATATTAGTATTTACTTGCCTCACATTAGGCATCGTGAATTTAATACATTTTGTTTTATTAGAATTTAAAAGTAAATTATTTGTGTTAAACCAATGCAATACCTGCGAGAGAGCATTATTTACTTCGTCAGATACTTGCTTATGTCTGTCAGTTTTAAAAATTAGAGAAGTGTCATCCGCAAACAATACCGTCTCACATAAGCCTTCAGCAAAATAAGGAAGGTCATTTATATATATTAAAAACAGCAATGGTCCCAATATAGAGCCCTGGGGCACTCCCATACGTAGTAAGGCGCCAGAAGAATCAATTCCGTTAATAACAACTTTTTGAATTCTGTCAGTTAGATAGGACTCTAACAAACTTAAAGCAACATTCGAGACGCCATAATGCCGCAACTTCAGAAGTAAGATTTCATGATTAACGCAATCGAATGCCTTAGATAAATCACAGAAAACACCCACTGCATCCTGCTTATTTTCCCAAGCACCAAATATATGTTTCATCAGCGCCACTCCTGCATCAGTAGTGGACTTACCTTTTGTAAAACCAAATTGCTTTTTATGCAATAACTCATTTTCCTTAAAGTGAAATACTAATTGGTTAAAAATTATTTTTTCAAAGATCTTACTAAGCGCTGGTAAAACAGAAATAGGTCTAAAATTGGATGGGTCACTTCTTTCACCAGACTTAAATAAAGGAACAATCTTACTGTATTTCATCAAATTTGGAAACTGACCTATATCTACACACTCATTAAATATGATTGCTAAATGTGAGGCAATGGTGGGTATAATGGTTCTTAATACCACTACTGAAATTCCCCACAAATCCTCTGTCTTTTTTAAGTTAAGTTCGTTAAAAGTTTCTAAAATCGTTATATAATCAATATGGCTAAATTTAAAATTGTTGAAACATTCATCCACATTTGCTTTGAGAAGAGATTCAGCTGCAAGCGGACAAGAATTTATTTTACTTGTTGTTATTAAAGGTATATTGGAAAAATAAGTTTCAAATGCTGCGGCTACCTCTGCGTCAGAACCAAGACAATTGTCACCTATTTTAAGAGAGATCTTGTGATTATGTGATCGAGTTTTACAAGTCTCTTTATTGATTATTTTCCAGGTGGCTTTAACTTTATCCTTTGAACTAGCTTTCGCCGCACGCTCTTCGCGCGTGCGTGCTCAAGCTAGGTCTGCGACGCTGGACGCTCCGGGCTTCGCCCTACGCGGAGCTCGGCCTGCGGCCTCGCGATACGCAGCTCGGCCTGCGGCCTCGCGAAATTACTTTTCTGGGTTGTACCGTCCGCGTGGGCGGGCGCGGTGGGCTTTTTTGTGGTTCGTTGATTAGGTTTTGTGTGGGGGCTCCTTGGGGCGCCAGCCGCTCCGGGCTTCGCCCTCCGCGGCGTTGTTTTGACGGCTTGGGTAGGCTCGCTCGGCCTGCGGCCTCAAAAACTATTTTTTTTCATTAATGAATGGATAATTCTTGGGGCACTGCTCCGGGCTGCGCCCTGCGCAGGGCTCGACCTTCGGTCTCGCTTATTTTAGTAGCGTAACTAAAAGAGCTTGGGCTCGCTCGGCCTACGGCCTCGCATAGTTTTTTTTATCATAAGTAGGTGAATATTCCTTGGGGCACTGCTACGGGCTTGGCCCTACGCAGAGCTCGACCTTCGGTCTCGCGTATTATGGTAGCGTAACTAAAAGAGGATGGGCTCGCTCGGCCTACGGCCTCGCATAGTTTTTTTTACATTAGTAGGTAAACACTCCTTCGGTCTCGCCTGTTACAGTAGTGTAACTAAAAGAGCTTGGGCTCGCTCGGCCTACGGCCTCGCATAGTTTTTTTTATCATCAGTAGGTGAATATTTCTTGGGGCACTGCTACGGGCTTCGCCCTACGCAGGGCTCGACCTTCGGTCTCGCGTATTATGGTAGCGTAATTAAAAGAAGATGGGCTCGCTCGGCCTACGGCCTCGCATAGTTTTTTTTTTCATAAGTAGGTGATTATTCCTTGGGGCACTGCTACGGGCTTCGCCCTACGCAGGGCTCGACCTTCGGTCTCGCGTATTATGGTAGCGTAACTAAAAGAGGATGGGCTCGCTCCGCCTGCGGCCTCGCATAGTTTTTTTTACATTAGTAGGTAAACACTCCTTGGGGCACTGCTCCGGGCTTCGCCCTACGCAGGGCTCGACCTTCGGTCTCACCTGTTACAGTAGCGTAACTAAAAGAGCTTGGGCTCGCTCGGCCTACGGCCTCGCATAGTTTTTTTTATCATCAGTAGGTGAATATTTCTTGGGGCACTGCTACGGGCTTCGCCCTACGCAGGGCTCGACCTTCGGTCTCGCGTATTATGGTAGCGTAATTAAAAGAACATGGGCTCGCTCGGCCTACGGCCTCGCATAGTTTTTTTTTTCATAAGTAGGTGATTATTCCTTGGGGCACTGCTACGGGCTTCGCCCTACGCAGGGCTCGACCTTCGGTCTCGCGTATTATGGTAGCGTAACTAAAAGAGGATGGGCTCGCTCGGCCTGCGGCCTCGCATAGTTTTTTTTACATTAGTAGGTAAACACTCCTTGGGGCACTGCTCCGGGCTTCGCCCTACGCAGGGCTCGACCTTCGGTCTCACCTGTTACAGTAGCGTAACTAAAAGAGCTTGGGCTCGCTCGGCCTACGGCCTCGCATAGTTTTTTTTATCATAAGTAGGTGAATATTCCTTGGGGCACTGCTACGGGCTTGGCCCTACGCAGAGCTCGACCTTCGGTCTCGCGTATTATGGTAGCGTAACTAAAAGAGGATGGGCTCGCTCGGCCTACGGCCTCGCATAGTTTTTTTTACATTAGTAGGTAAACACTCCTTCGGTCTCGCCTGTTACAGTAGTGTAACTAAAAGAGCTTGGGCTCGCTCGGCCTACGGCCTCGCATAGTTTTTTTTTCATAAGTAGGTGATTATTCCTTGGGGCACTGCTACGGGCTTCGCCCTACGCAGGGCTCGACCTTCGGTCTCGCGTATTATGGTAGCGTAACTAAAAGAAGGTGGGCTCGCTCGGCCTGCGGCCTCGCATAGTTTTTTTTCATTAGTGCATGAATACTCCTTAGTACACTGCTCCGGGCTTCGCCCTACGCAGGGCTCGACCTTCGGTCTCGCATGTCATAGCAGATACCATAAAAATGTTAGTCACGTTAAGTAATGTAAGTATGTTCGTCACATCAAGTATCGTAAGTATGTTCGTCACACCAAGTATCGTAAGTATGTTCATCACATCAAGTATCGTAAGTATGTTCGTCACACCAAGTATCGTAAGTATGTTCGCCACATCAAGTATCGTAAGTATGTTCGTCACGTCAAGTAACGTAAGTATGTTCGTCACTTGTATGGGAAATCGTGATTTTTGAGTTTGCTTTTATTTTATTCCAGCTTGATTTATGAGGTCATTTGGGGCCTCAATGGAGTCTGTGGACTATTTTTGACAGGACCTCATACTTGGTTTTCAAGATTTCGCAAATTTACGTTTCGGGGTAAATCTCGGAAATTACCCCAAAAGTGGGGTAAATTTTTTCATCACTTAATAGGCAATCAAAGGACCTTTAAAAGAGCCCCCGGACTTTTTTTTCTCAAACGCACCCTTCTACCCCAAAAGTCACTTTGAATTTTTCGAAAACCTAACTGTTTTACAAAATGGCCGCCAGTGCAGCCGCCATCTTGAAAGTCTGACTTTTCGGATTTTTCCCATATACTACACTATATATGTCGTCGATTGGCATTTTTACTTTTTTCCTGCCAAGCATCTTGGCGGCCAGCTAGCTCGCCGAAAAAGGCATTGCCAAAAAATTTGCTGCCCCGCCGCGCCGAGTGTTGCCAGGCCACCAAGATAAAAATAGTCAAATGTCATTTTAATGGGTCAAACCTATAAGTACATGGCAATTTTTTTTTTGAAATTTTGGTCCTTCTACTTTCGACTTTTTTGGACCATATCTCAAAAAGTATCAAAAAAGCCAAAAATATTTTTATACCTGGCAACACATAATAATCTAAAGGATAACCGACCAGTACATTGCAATTCTGTAAAATGTTACCATCACACTGAAAATCCATTTTGAAATTTTCCAAAACCAAACTTTTTCACAAAATGGCCGCCAGCGCCGACGCCATCTTGAAAATCGAAAAAATCGGAATTTTCCCATATACCTGACCATATATGGCAACGGATGGCATTTTTACTTTTTTTCTGCCATTTGCCGGAATGCTCAAAGTATAAGCCAAAAATGGCATTATCAAAAAAATTGTTTTCCCCGCCGTGCCGAGTGTTGCCAGGCCACCAAGATAAAAGTGATCAAATGTCATTCTAATGGGCTAAACTTTTAAGTACATGGCAACTTTTTATTTAAAATGCTGGTCCTTCTACTTTCGACCTTTTTGGACAATATCTCAAAAACTATCAAAAATGTCAAAAATATTTTTATACCCGGCAACACAAAATAACCTAACGGATAACCGACCGGTACATTGCAATTCTGTAAAATGTTGCCATCACATTGAAAATCCATTTTGAAATTTTCGAAAACCAAACTTTTTTACAAAATGGCCGCCAGCGCCGCCGCCATCTTGGATATCCAAAAGTCTATATTTTTCCTGTATTTTAGACTATATACTGGAGCAGAGACAATTTTTTTTTTTTTTCTTAAGTGCATCCTTGGATCCACAGAACTTCTGGAAAATGACTACTGCTCAAAATTGTTTTTGCCCGTCAAAACCAGTGTTGCCAGAATTTTTCTCCAAAACTACCCTGTGGCCAATATCAGCCGGGGTTGCCATAAATCTGCATACTCGAAAATCGGATACACGTCAAAATTTTTCCACTCATATTTGGAGCCCTGGGCCAAAAACTACCATCAATTTGGTAGAAATTATAAAACCTACAAATAGACTGATAAATATCCTACCACTGCCTAATACTAACCGAATCGATCCAGTGTTGCCAACAGTATGAAAAATCAATTTGAAAAACGCAAAAAAAATTCTTGGGACAAAATGGCCTCCAGCGGCGCCGCCATATTATTTTTCTATAGTCTATGGTCACCGGTCGACACTCGACTATATCTGTGACGAAAATAAAAAAAAATCTTGCCGCTATCTGTAAACACCGCGACGCTATGACCACGCAAACATGAGTCCAAAACCAATTTTCAATCCAAGATGGCGGCGCGGCCATCTTGTTTTTTTATTTTTTCTTAACTTTGACGTTTACAACTTTCATAGACAATTCGAAGACAGTATGCGCCGCTCGGTCATTCTATACATTTTAAACTTTTTTTTTTGCGAAAAACCGCCGCCATCTTGTTTTTTTTGGATTTTTTTTTCAAAAACCTGTTTTGATTAAAAATTTAGGTACCTTTAAGTTAACATCCCGACCATAGACAAACTCTTTCCACCCGAAAAACACCCCTGATCAGTCAGTGAGTCAGTCAGTGGTAATTTAGCTTTATATATTATAGACTAGCTTTCGCCGCACGCTCTTCGCGCGTGCGTGCTCAAGCTAGGTCTGCGACGCTGGACGCTCCGGGCTTCGCCCTACGCGGAGCTCGGCCTGCGGCCTCGCGATACGCAGCTCGGCCTGCGGCCTCGCGAAATTACTTTTCTGGGTTGTACCGTCCGCGTGGGCGGGCGCGGTGGGCTTTTTTGCGACTTGTTGATTTGGTTTTGTGTGGGGGCTCCTTGGGGCGCCAGCCGCTCCGGGCTTCGCCCTCCGCGGCGTTGTTGGGTCGGCTCGCTCGGCCTCCGGCCTCGCAAAGCTTTTTTTTTAATTAGTGGGTGCATGCTCCTTGGGGCGCTGCTCCGGGCTTCGCCCTACGCAGGGCTCGACCTTCGGTCTCGCATGTCATAGTAGATACCATAAGAATGTTAGTCACGTTATACTTCACGTTCCCATACAAGTATTCTTACACAGTAACGTAAGTATGTTCGTCACATCAAGTATGGTAGGTATGTTCGTCACATCAAGTATGGTAAGTATGTTCGTCACATCAAGTATCGTAAGTATGTTCGTCACTTGTATGGAAAATCGTGATTTTCGAGTTGCCTTTTTTTTTCTTCCTGGTGGATTTATGGGGCTTTTTGGGGCTTCTACGTAATCTGTGGACCATTTTTGACAGGACCTCATACTTGGTTTTCAAGATTTCGCGAATTTACGTTTCGGGGTAAATCTCAGAAAATACCCTAAAATTGGGGTAATTTTTTACATCAATTAATAGATAATTAGGAGACCTTCAAAAGAGCCCCCGGACTATTTCTTCTCAGAGGCACCCTTCTGCCCCAAAAGCCACTTTGAAATTTTCGAAAACCTAACTTTTTTACAAAATGGCCGCCTGTGCATCTGCCATTTTGTTTTTCCAACTTTCGGTACCCAGTGCTCAGTAACAACTATATTACACACTAAATGGCATTCACAGTTTTTTTTCGCGTCATACAAAGTGGGCGACCAGGGCCCCTGGTAGGGACCCCTTTGAAAAAAGTTTGAGCCACCGTCCATCCCAGTGTTGCCAGATGACGAAGATAAAAATAGTCAAATGTCATTTTAATGGGCCCCTCCTCTATGCTCCTGGGAATAATTTTTGCGAAATGCCATTATTTCTATTTTCGACTTTTTCGGGGCATTTCTCAAAAACTACCAAAATTGCCAGAATTATTTTTTTTTCTGGCAATACTCTATGACCATACACACTTTGGCCTAGTACATTGCACTCCACTCAAATGTTGCTATATACCCAAAAATCCATTTTTTAACTTTCGAAAACGCCATTTTTTCACAAAATGGCCGCTAGCGCGGCCGCCATCTTGAAAGTCTGACGTTTCAGATTTTTCCCATATACTACACTATATATGGCGTCGATTGGCATTTTTACTTTTTTTCTGGCAAGCGTCCTGGCGGCCAGACAGCTCGGCGAAAAAGGCATTGCTTAAAAATTTCTTCTCCCCGCCGTGCCGAGTGTTGCCAGGCCACCAAGATAAAAATGGTCAAATGTCATTCTAATGGGCCAAATCTGTAAGCACATGGCAACTTTTTATTTAAAATGTTGGTCCTTCTACTTTCGACTTTTTTGGGCCATATCTCAAAAACTATCAAAAAAGTCAAAAATATTTTTGAACCTGGCAACACACCATGACCCAACGAATGACCGACCAGTACATGGCAATTCTGTAAAAAGTTGCCATCACACCGAAAATCCATTTTAAAATTTTCGAAAACCAAACTTTTTTACAAAATGGCCGCCAGCACCGCCGCCATCTTGGATATCGACTTGGCCGTATTTTTCCTGTATTCTAGACTATATACCGGACCAGAGCCAATTTTTACTTTTTTTTTTAATTAATACCCCGGACCCAGAGAGACTTTGGAAAATGACTACTGCGAAAACACATTTTTGTCCGCCAAAACCAGTGTTGCCAGAATTTTTCTCCAAAACTACCATGAGGCCAATACCAGCCGGGGTTGCCATAAAACTGCATACTCAAAAATCGGATACACGTCAAAATTTTCCCACCCATATTTGGGGCCCTGGGCCAAAAACTACCATCAATTTGGTAGAAATTAAAAAACGTACCAATACACCAATAAAAATCCTACCACCGCCCCATACTACCCGAATCGATCCAGTGTTGCCAACAGTATGAAAAATCAATTTGAAAAACGCAAAAATTTTTCTTGGGAGAAAATGGCCGCCAGCGGCGCCGCCATATTGTTTTTCTGTAGTCTATGGTCATCGGTCGACACTCGACTATATCTGTGGCAATGATGAAAAAAAATCTTGCCGCCATCTGTAAACACCGCGACGCTATGACCACGCAAACGTGGGTCCAAAACCAATTTTCAATCCAAGATGGCGGCGCGGCCATCTTGTTTTTTAATTTTTTTCCAACTTTGACGTTCACATCTTCCATAGACAATTCAAAGACAGTATGCGCACCATGGTCATTCTATACATTTTAATTTTTTTTTTTCGCGAAAAACCGCCGCCATCTTGGATTTTTTTTATTTTCTCCCCGTAAAGCTGCTTTGATTAAAAAATTAAATACCCCTAAATAAACATTTCACCCAAAATCACCCCCTAACTACCCGAAAAAAACCCCCGATGAGTGAGTCAGTGAGTCAGTGGTAATCGAGCTTTATATAATATAGATATAGACTAGCTTTCGCCGCACGCTCTTCGCGCGTGCGTGCTCAAGCTAGGTCTGCGACGCTGGACGCTCCGGGCTTCGCCCTACGCGGAGCTCGGCCTGCGGCCTCGCGATACGCAGCTCGGCCTGCGGCCTCGCGAAATTACTTTTCTGGGTTGTACCGTCCGCGTGGGCGGGCGCGGTGGGCTTTTTTGTGGTTTGTTGATTCGGTTTTGTGTGGGGGCTCCTTGGGGCGCCAGCCGCTCCGGGCTTCGCCCTCCGCGGCGTTGCTTTGGCGGCTTGGGTTGGCTCGCTCGGCCTGCGGCCTCGCAAGCTGTTTTTTTTTCATTATTGAATGAATAATTCTTGAGACACTGCTCCGGGCTTCGCCCTACGCAGGGCTCGACCTTCGGTCTCGCATATTTTAGTAGCGTAAAAAGAAGGCGGGCTCGCTCGGCCTTCGGCCTCGCATAGTTTTCTTTTTCATTAGTAGGTAAATACTCCTTGGGGCACTGCTCCGGGCTTCGCCCTACGCAGGGCTCGACCTTCGGTCTTGCCTGTTACAGTAGCGTAACTAAAAGAGCTTGGGCTCGCTCGGCCTGCGGCCTCGCATAGTTTTCTTTTTCATTAGTAGGTAAATACTCCTTGGGGCACTGCTCCGGGCTTCGCCCTACGCAGGGCTCGACCTTCGGTCTTGCCTGTTACAGTAGCGTAACTAAAAGAGCTTGGGCTCGCTCGGCCTGCGGCCTCGCATAGTTTTTTTTTCATATGTAGGTGAATATTCCTTGGGGCCCTGCTACGGGCTTCGCCCTACGCAGGGCTCGACCTTCGGTCTCGCGTATTATGGTAGCGTAACTAAAAGAGCTTGGGCTCGCTCGGCCTGCGGCCTCGCATAGTTTTTTTTTCATATGTAGGTGAATATTCCTTGGGGCACTGCTACGGGCTTCGCCCTACGCAGGGCTCGACCTTCGGTCTCGCGTATTATGGTAGCGTAACTAAAAGAGCTTGGGCTCGCTCGGCCTGCGGCCTCGCATAGTTTTTTTTTCATAAGTAGGTGAATATTCCTTGGAACACTGCTACGGGCTTCGCCCTACGCAGGGCTCGACCTTCGGTCTCGCGTATTATGGTAGCGTAACTAAAAGAGCTTGGGCTCGCTCGGCCTGCGGCCTCGCATAGTTTTTTTTTTCATAAGTAGGTGAATATTCCTTGGAGCACTGCTACGGGCTTCGCCCTACGCAGGGCTCGACCTTCGGTCTCGCTTATTATGGTAGCGTAACTAAAAGAGCTTGGGCTCGCTCGGCCTGCGGCCTCGCATAGTTTATTTTTTCATAAGTGGGTGAATAGGTACTCTTTGGGGCACTGCTCCGGGCTTCGCCCTACGCAGGGCTCGACCTTCGGTCTCGCGTATTACAGTAATGTAACTAAAAGAAGGTGGGCTCGCTCGGCCTTCGGCCTCGCAAACTGTTTTTTTTTCATTGGTGCGTTAATACTCCTTAGTACACTGCTCCGGGCTTCGCCCTACGCAGGGCTCGACCTTCGGTCTCGCGTATTATGGTAGCGTAACTAAAAGAGGATGGGCTCGCTCGGCCTGCGGCCTCGCATAGTTTTTTTTTTTTCATTAGTGGGCGCATACTCCTTGGGGCACTGCTCCGGGCTTCGCCCTGCGCAGGGCTCGACCTTCGGTCTCGCATGTCATAGTAGATACCATAAGAATGTTCGTCACGTTAAATAATGTAAGTATGTTCGTCACATCAAGTATCGTATGTATGTTCGTCACACCAAGTATCGTAAGTATGTTCGTCACATCAAGTATCGTAAGTATGTTCGTCACCTCCAGTAACGTAAGTATGTTCGTCACCTCCAGTAACGCAAGTATGGTCGTCACCTTCAGTAACGTAAGTATGTTCGTCATATATTATGTAAGAATGTTCGTCACTTGTATGGGAAATCGTGATTTTTGAGTTGGCTTTTTTTTTCTTCCTGGCTTATTTATTAGGCCTTTTGGGGCTTCTACGTAATCTGTGGATCATTTTTGACAGGACCTCATACTTGGTTTTCAAGATTTCGCGAATTTACGTTTCGGGGTAAATCTCAGAAATTTCCCTAAAAATGGGGTAAATTTTTACACCAGTTCATAGATAATTAGGAGACCTTCAAAAGAGCCCCCGGACTTTTATTTCTCAGACGCACCCTTCTGCCCCAAAAGTCACTTTGAAATTTTCGAAAACCTAACTTTTTTACAAAATGGCCGCCTGCCCATCCGCCATTTTGTTTTTCCAACTTTTGGTAGCCAGTAGTCAGTAACAACTATATTACACACCAAATGGCATTCACAGTTTTTTTTCGGGTCATACAAAGTGGGCGACCAGGGCCCCTAGAAGGGACCCCTTTGAAAAAAGTTTGAGCCACCGTCCATCGTAGTGTTGCCAGATGACGGAGATAAAAATAGTCAAATGTCATTTTAATGGGCCCTTTCTCTATGCTCCCGGGAATAATTTTTGCGAAATGTCTTTATTTCTATTTTCGACTTTTTCGGGGCATTTCTCAAAAACTACCAAAATTGCCAGAATTATTTTTTTTCCTGGCAATACATAATGACCATACACACATTGGCCTAGTACTTTGCACCCCGCTCAAATGTTGCCATCTACCCAAAAATCCATTTTTTAACTTTCGAAAACGCAATTTTTTCACAAAATGGCCGCCAGCGCGGCCGCCATCTTGAATGTCTGACGTTTCGGATTTTTCCCATATACTACATTATATATGGCGTCGATTGGCATTTTTACTTTTTTTCTGCCAAGCGTCCTGGCGGCCAGACAGCTCGGCGAAAAAGGCATTGCCAAAAAATTTCTTCTCCCCGCCGTGCCGAGTGTTGCCAGGCCACCAAGATAAAAATGGTCAAATGTCATTCTAATGGGCTAAATCTGTGAGCACATGGCAACTTTTTATTTAAAATGTTGGTCCTTCTACTTTCGACATTTTTGGGCCATATCTCAAAAACTATCAAAAAAGTCAAAGATATTTTTGAACCTTGCAACACACCATGACCCAACGAATGACCGACCAGTACATGGCAATTCTGTAAAAAGTTGCAATCACACCGAAAATCCATTTTAAAATTTTCGAAAACCAAACTTTTTTACAAAATGGCCGCCAGCACCGCCGCCATCTTGGATATCGACTTGGCCGTATTTTTCCTGTATTCTAGACTATATACCGGACCAGAGCCAATTTTTACTTTTTTTTTAATCAATACCCCGGACCCAGAGAGACTTTGGAAAATGACTACTGCGAAAACACATTTTTGTCCGCCAAAACCAGTGTTGCCAGAATTTTTCTCCAAAACTACCATGAGGCCAATACCAGCCGGGGTTGCCATAAAACTGCATACTCAAAAATCGGATACACGTCAAAATTTTCCCACCCATATTTAGGGCCCTGGGCCAAAAACTACCATAAATTTGGTAGAAATTAAAAAACCTACCAATACACCAATAAAAATCCTACCACCGCCCCATACTACCCGAATCGATCCAGTGTTGCCAACAGTATGAAAAATCAATTTGAAAAACGCAAAAATTTTTCTTGGGACAAAATGGCCGCCAGCGGCGCCGCCATATTGTTTTTCTGTAGTCTTTGGTCATCGGTCGACACTCGACTATATCTGTGGCAATGATGAAAAAAAATCTTGCCGCCATCTGTAAACACCGCGACGCTATGACCACGCAAACGTGGGTCCAAAACCAATTTTCAATCCAAGATGGCGGCGCGGCCATCTTGTTTTTTTATTTTTTCTCAACTTCGACGTTCTCATCTTTCATAGACAATTCCTACACACTATACGCACCACGGTCATTCTATACATTTTAATTTTTTTTTTTCGCGAAAAACCGCCGCCATCTTGAATTTTTTTTATTTTCTCCCCGTAAAGCTGCTTTGATTAAAAAATTAAATACCCCTAAATCAACATTTCAACCGAAATCACCCCCCAACTACCCGAAAAAAACCCCTGATCAGTGAGTCAGTGAGTCAGTGGTAATCGAGCTTTATATAATATAGATTTTTAATTTTTTCTTTAAGATAATTTGCCTTCGCCATTATACAAACTTTCTTAAAAAGTTTCGAATATTTTCTAACATGTTCTATAATATTCTCATCTTTTGAAGTGGTTTTTTTTCTTTAAGATAATTTGCCTTCGCCATTATACAAACTTTCTTAAAAAGTTTCGAATATTTTCTAACATGTTCTATAATATTCTCATCTTTTGAAGTGGTTTTAAGTTCATAGAGTTCGAATAACTTTCTTCTACTGTTATAAATTCCTGGAGTAGCCCAATCACTAAATTTTGTTTTAGTGTTGTCTACCTTAACCTCTTTCTTAGTAAACACTGTATTAAATTCATTTTTAATTGTGTCAAATAGCTTTGCATACATTTGATCAATATCCCTATTATTCTCAGTGTAAGATATTTGAGAGATTTTATAATCTATGTCTTTTTTATATCTCTCAATGCGATTTACAGTGATAGGTCGATATACGAAGTTAACTGACTTACGGTCATGATGGCGCTCAAATACTGCCATTTGGCCACTGTGGTCCGAATTTATAAAGTTTATTATTGATTTATTGATTGGTTTGGAGTTACAAAAAATATTATCAAGACAAGTAGCTGATGTGGGTGTTATTCGAGTAGGTTCATCAAAGAGCTGAAAAAGATCATAAGATTTAAATAAATTTAGGAACCTGACTGAAGTCTGTGAATTATCTATAATATTTATATTAAAGTCCCCACATACAACTACTTTTTTATAACCTTTACATACTTTATTTAAGCCCTCCTCCATAGTAGATTCAAATAAATTGAAATCACCAGAAGGGGGCCTATACACACAGACAATGATGTACTGCTCAAGCTCTGCACAGGATAGCTCAATGGTTCGCTCAATGGAGAGTGATGATACATCTTTACGGTCTTTTGACTTTAGACTATTTTCAACTAATATCAGTGACCCACCCCTAATCGCAGCACTCCTAGTGAACGAACTAATGATCTTGTAATTATCAATACTAATTAACAACTCAAATTGTCTTAACCAATGTTCGGTCATACATACAACATGTATATTTTTTTCATTTAAATATAATTCTAATTCAAGTTCTTTGCCAGGAAAGCCTTGTATATTTTGATGAATAATATTTAACTGGTCGGACTTTCCCTTTGTTGACATAATTACATTGCTAGAGTTATCCTCTATTGTCTTGTGGTATAATTTAAATTACATGAAGTAATTTTCAAGTTCTCAATGTCATTTTTCTGCTCAATAAAAGCAAGTTGAGTAGCCAAGTTCTTGGCTGAACACTTAATAAAATATGATAGCGATATTGCTATTTGTCTTTTATATGTATTAGATAAATAAAATATATTATCTTTTGTCAAATACAATTTTTTCGATATGTTAAATGTCATAGAGTTACAGTCAATTACATGGAATTTATAATTATTACATGTCAATTTATTCATTAATAAATTAATTTTATATCTATTTTCATTTTCTGTCTGTGGCAAACACTCACTGAAGGGCAGTGTAAACATAACAATATTTTGAACCTTCAATGAATTTAAAAATTCAAAACATCTCATAAATTCTGTTCTATTTATATTTTCTCTATTGGATGTCATAATTATAAGTGTGGTGATGAATAATAATTATACATACCTATATCGTTACAATATTAAACCCATGTACAATGTGCATGACTAAATAATAATAATAATAAAAAAGTCGTTTATTCATAAAAAGGCACATAAAGAGTAAATAATAGATTAAAAATTTGTTTTCTAACACATAAAAGAAATTTTAATTTCTTTTATGTGTTATTTTTATAAAAGGAATATTAAGAAATTTTTATCTGCATGTAAACACTACTGCATGGAATTGAATGCGGTTTTCACTAATGTTTTGCTAGAGGTCTAACTTAAATATCTACTGATAGTTACTCTTTTCAATGCCATAAGTCAGTTGCCTGGTCTATAATAATTTAGGAGGCCTATAAATTCCACAGTCCTGATAAAGAACAAATAGATACAGTGACTTAGCGGCCAACTATCTAATTCAAGGACTACCGGCTGATAACAGTCTGACAACCCTATGCTAAGTCGCGTAAGCCTACCGAGAAATCTGAAACAAACAGACGCTATCTAGAACAAACAATCCAGAACACAGTGTATCGGATAACAGCGATGGATGTGAGAATGAATCTGCTTGTTCAGATAAGTTAGTTACGTCATCTAAGTCCTGTAAGCCTAGGCGCGCACTGTTGTCTTTCTGTCACCGTGACAGATATCTCTCTTTTTCTCAATCACTCTTCTTCAAAAGAGATGAAACGACTGTCACAGTGACAAAAAGTTACCAGTGCGGTAGGCTAACTCTATACGACTAGCTGCAACCTTCGGTTTTGCCTTATCTACTATCATCGTCTTCAACAGCCTGCATACGTCCACTGCTGGACATAGGCTTTACTTAACCAAAAGCTTTCTTAGAAACTGAACGTGTCTTGAATACGTTACCATAGCAACCTAAACTGTTATAGTCATGTAAATAAATAACTCTAATATGAAGTCGTACTTTCATTGTTACTGAATTATAAATACCTATGTACGAGATTCGCTAGTATAGCATACATCAGATTAACATTTGAATATTATTATTTATTTTCTTGACCGCTCAAATGAAGGGTTAAGATTCCTTTTATTAAAGTATGAGTGACATTTTTTACTACTCGGTCACTTACACCACTTGAGCGCATTGCAGGGTTAGTTGAAGGATTCCACTTGTTAACCCTTGAATGACGGGTCGAAGAGAAAGATGTTACTGAAATAGCAGTTACCCAATACTTTACAGTGTAATAGAGAAAAAGGTAAACAATGCAATAAGTAGGTATATGTTGTATTTGCTACGACAAATGATTCGTTACGCGCTCATTACAAAATAAAATCAATTAAAAAATAACCCAAGCCATGCCACGCGGAGCCACACAGTTCCATCTAGTCCAAAGCTAAACGGAAGCTTGTACTATGGATGTTAGATAACTGATAATCTTCAATAGATACCTTTTAATTTTACAAAAAAATGCATATTTATATACCTATACATAGCAAGACCAATACTTGACAAACAAACATGTTCCTGCATACAAATGTTTGAACTGTGCGGGGATCGAACCTGTGCGGGCGCAACGCGGGCGAAGCCGCTGGCACAGCTAGTCTTAACTAATATTATAAAGCTGAAGAGTTGGTTTGTTTGTTTGTTTGTTTGAACGCGCTAATCTCAGGAACTACTGGTCCGAATAAAAAAATTCTTTTTGTGTTGAATAGACCATTTATCGAGGAAAGCTTTAGGCTATATAACATCACGCTGCAACTATTAGAAGCGAAGAAATAATGGAAAATGTAAAAAAAAAACGGGGAAAAAATAACTATTCCACGCGGACGAAGTCGCGAGCACAGCTAGTCATTAATAAGAGTTATCGAAAATGGGCAATCACCTCTAAAACTCGTACACTTTCGTACGCTTCGTGAATGTCAAATAAATGAGCTGTTGGAAATGCATTATTTACAATAATGGCGTACGACCCGCCGTATCCATGCATCAATTGGACACACATTCCTGTCCCGTGAGTCAACTGTGGGCTGCAAGCGTCAAGTCAGAACGAGGGTTAAAAGGTCTGAAAATTCCACTCAAAAAGTTTAATTTTTGACGAGCGAACGAGGGTTAAAAAAGATCTGAAAATGTGACTCAAAGATGTGCCTGTATACAGTTTGATTCTTTTTGAAAATGCGGATCTAAAAGGTCCTTTTTGACGACCATGTTCGTTCAGTCTTCACGGTGCGGGTCAATAGTGACAATAAATTAATAAATATAAATATCAGACAACATTACATACATTGCTCCGATGCCAAAGTAAGTAGCTTAAGCACTTGTGTTATGGGTATCAGAATAACGAAGGTACCACAAATATACGAGTAGGTAAAATTATATACAAAATATAAACACCCAGACACGGGACAAACACAAATGTTTTTCTCACGAATGTTTGTCCCGGGTGGGGATCGAACCCACGACCCTTGGTTCAGAAGGCAGGAGTCACTACCAATTGAGCCACCGAGCCAGTCAATGATGAGATGTTCCTCTATTCTATTAATATATTGCAAAAACAGACAGATTTACTTCCCAGACCTCCTACAGGACTTAACTCTCCCCTGTGGCATCTTCCCTGACAAGTAATACGATGTGTCAACAGTCTAATTCACCAGCGGTACCCTAAATCAACCCCCGAACATCGGAAGTTATTTTCGGGGTTGTTATTCCAGCGATACGGGGTAAGGGGTGGCAAATAATGCGTCTTGTTATCACTTAGGGTGGATTCTCTTGTGGTAATACTATAGTTAGAGGATTTTGAGGTATAGAAAACGATGCTAAAATGTTTTGTTAGTACATTCGTCCGTGTGGTGGCGAATAAAGTATTGAAAACACTACCCTATTTCTTCCCGAGGGTGTCGTAAAGTCGACTGAGGGACTTCAAAATACTTCGGGTTCCCAGACAGTCGTGTATGTAGCGCTAACTTGGTTAGGAATCAACATAGTGCCAATAGTCACGTTTATCAGTCGATTTAGAGCTGTTTCACAAGCTAGCATGGCGGTGGCAACTTACAAATGATTGATTTGGTTACTCGTCCGTTGCCGCAGAGACTTGGGTTTCTCTTTCGTTGAGGCGTCGGTAAACCACTATGCTATGCCATTAAAAGAAATAAATACGGCGCTCACTGACTCAGCAATGTCGAATACGATATACATAATTTATTAATTCTAAAGAAGACACTTGAACACAATCATTAAGTTATTTAACAAAAAAGTGCCACCTAAATTTTTTGATAAAAAAGTCCCTTTTGAAAATACTAGATTTTTTTTACATAGCCACAACGCCTTAGTAAAGCGATACGAATCTCTGAACCCTTTACCACCGACAAGAATCAAGTTATTAAAGAACTAAAAAAGTCCATATTTATTTTTATCCAACCCTTCACTGCCTATGATTGGACGTATCAACGCGTGTAAACATTTCTGACATTTTGACACATCGTGTCGACAAAAAACTATTTACGGCACGTCATATGTTACACTTTATTGTCTATGGATAAGTCAAAATGGCGTGTAATTAAATGGGGTTAAAATGATTCATTTGACATACGTGTTTTATGGGATCATTTTGATGTAATGCCTTAAGTAGGTGATTAGTAAATGAATAGTGGTATGAACTATTTATTTATTTTGATCGGTTGTTTCAACTGAATAATGTACGTTTGTTATTTAAAGGTTTCCTTAAATGTATTTCAAACATTGTACACTACCCCTATTATCCATTTAGTTATTACTAGCTGTGCTCGCGACTTCGTCCGCGTGGAATAGTTATTTTTCCCCGTTTTTTTTTACATTTCCCATTATTTCTTCGTTCCTAATAGTTGCAGCGTGATGTTATATAGCCTAAAGCCTTCCTCGATAAATGGTCTATTCAACACAAAAAGAATTTTTCAATTCGGACCAGTAGTTCCTGAGATTAGCGCGTTCAAACAAACAAACAAACAAACTCTTCAGCTTTATAATATTAGTTAAGATTAAGATTTGAACATGAACTTGTTCAAGATTTCGAGTCTGAAACGGTTCGCCAACAAACGATTGTTCCATGAACGTTTGACCAACAGAATCTTTCGCCCATTAACTTTTCGCCCAAAAGACATTTGGCCCATGAACTGTTCGCCAACAGAACGGTTCGTCAGTGAACGTTTGACCAACAGAATCTTTGGCCCATTAACTATTCGCCCAAAAGACATTTGGCCCATGAACTGTTCGCCAACAGAACGGTTCGTCAGTGAACGTTTGACCAACAGAATCTTTGGCCCATTAACTATTCGCCCAAAAGACGTTTGACCCATCAACTGTTCGCCAACAGAATGGTACGCCAGTGAACGTTTGACCAACATCACCTTTTGACATCAGCCTTATGCATAAGACGTTTAGCCTACTAAGAGCGGCCGTACACGGGCTACTTCGAGCAGTTGAGACCGACTGCTTCAAGCCGTGATCGCGTGGTGAACCATAGAAACGGTCGCGACTGCTCAAGCCGTCGTGTGTGTGTACGGCAGCGTATGAATGACTATGCCGCGCGGTCGCAGATGGATTTCAAACATTATTTTTTTGTTGGATAGAGGTCACTTCTGAGGTGGTCTCATTAACACCAGTCAGGTCAGGCTCTGATGATGGGCTCTAAAAAAAATTGAGGGCAACATCCGAAAATTGTATGCTTGTATGGTACTTTTGTGACGTAATCATAATTATTATCATCAGCCTATCGTAGTCCATGCTGAACATAGGCCTCTCAAGTTTTTCGCCACTTTGGACAAACACCTGAAGGATTTACTCATAATTGCCATGCTGGGCATACGGGTTGGCGATCGCAGGGCGTAGTTTGTGGTGTAAATACTCCTTTGTATTTTGGCTATTTATTAACCTTTTTTTTATGCAAGAGGCGGCAGACGAGCAAGTGTGATGCCTGATGGTAAGCAGTTGACACCGCCCATGCACATATCTCTAATCGAGTTTAGGGTCGCTGCCGGCCTTTTGAATATGAATACGCTCGTTTCTTAAAGGTTCCCAAGTCGTAGCTGTTCGGAAAGACTGTCGCAGTATGTTGGTCAAACGTTCATTGGCGTACCATTCTGTTGGCGAACAGTTGATGGGTCAAACGTCTTTTGGGCGAATAGTTAATGGGCCAAAGATTCTGTTGGTCAAACGTTCACTGACGAACCGTTCTGTTGGCGAACAGTTCATGGACTAAATGTCTTTTGGGCGAATAGTTAATGGGCCAAAGATTCTGTTGGTCAAACGTTCACTGACGAACCGTTCTGTTGGCGAACAGTTCATGGGCCAAATGTCTTTTGGGCGAAAAGTTAATGGGCGAAAGATTCTGTTGGTCAAACGTTCATGGAGCAATCGTTTGTTGGCGAACCGTTTCAGACTCCAAGATTTCGTGCAAATATTTGGAGATTTTACATGCCATAATCGCCACGCTAGGCAGGCGGGTTGGCGATCACAGCAGTTAGTTACGCCTTCAATCGTGATGGTTATGCCTACATCAGTCGGTTGCCAGAGCCTCGTTTGTTATTCGGCAGGATTCACCAGGGGTAGGTGACTGTGGCTTGAGGCGAAAAGATAGATCACTCACATAAATCTCCATTAATATAGAAACATTTAATTCTTTACTTACCTACAAACAAAGAGTCAAGCTGTAACAATCGGGTTTAATATCATCAGCGCTTACCTGTAACAATAAAATTACATGTATAAAAAATTAGGACTCAAAAAGGTCAAATCTAATTTTGAAGAAATTGACAATTCTCTTTCATAATTATCAATAAACCGATAACCGGATTTCGGTAACGAGAGTACTCTCGTCGACTGTACGTCGAGCTATAAGCCACACAAAATTGAAATGACATTGAATTTGATTGATTTGCCAAAACACTATCTTTAAAAAGCGATTCGCTAAATTAATATGCGGAAATTATCACTAATTAAAATGAATTGGCACTGACCCCTGTTGACTTATGCACCTTTATTTAGTGCTCATACACTGCGGGGTCTGATTGGTTGTTTATGACAAGTCATTATGGTTACGACTCAGGAAGGAAATGTAGGTAGTTTTACGGGAATAACTGTAGTTGGAGTTAGGGTAACTGTTGTTAGGTTATGTTGCAGCCAACGGGTTAAAATTGTTTTTCAATGAGGGTGTTTCAAAATGAAATACCTATGAATAGCGTTATGTAGGCTTGCGGTTCAGCTATTATGTGATTGGTCAGTTGCTACATGTCAAAATGAACCAAATTACGTTATTATAGAGTTAGACTTACTGCCTATGTGTTGGCATCTGGTGGCTTTATTTTATTAGACAAACCTTCAGTGTAATATACATGCATTTCACGATATAATTAAAATAAATAATAATGTTAGACAACCATCACATCCATGGCTCCAAACCCAAAGTAAGTAGCTTAGCACTTGTGTATGGGTGTCAGACTATGAAGGTACCACAATAAATACTAAATACCAAATATAAACACCCAGAAAACGGTGAGAAACACAATGTGTTCATCACACGATTGTTTGTCCCCGGGTGGAAATCGAACCCACGACCCGTTCAGAAGGCAGGGGTCACTACCAATTTAGCCAACGAGTCAGTCAAAAAAACATATTCTATTCGATATACTACCATTTATTATATTTGACGACTTTATATTGATGATCAGTTTGAGGGTTACTTATACTAACCTTGCAAGATCTTTATTAAGTTGGAAAGAGTGCATAGATAAGGGTAAATTATCAAAAACTCATTTGTCTACAATTATTTACATTTCCTACAATTAAACATGGTATTCATGAAGGAAATGCCGTAATTAATTAAAATTACGGCTGTGTAAAACTGTTTCCACCCAATTTAATAACCTAAAAGCGTAAATAATGCCCGCGATGGGTGTCCAAATTTGATGCGCCACGGTCGTGACGAGAAGACATACTGTGATAAATCAAATGGCCCCCTTGAGACTTAAGACGATGCATCGACTTCAAAGGGCCTGTCCCCCAATAGGCTAATATGGCTCAAAATCGTAATTAGTCCGACTTTTAGCATAATTCAAAAATAAAAGACACTATTTTCCTGTTTTCCATTCAAATAAACACTAGCAAAAGATACAAGGCAACAAAAGATAGGAGTGGGAGTTTTGACGTCAACTCGCTCCCGTAAAAATGCCTCACCGAGTGAGTCCACGTAATTCAACGGGTATTAACTTTGTAATTTTTCGTCTAGTTTACAAAGTAAAAAAACCTAGCAGCGCCATCGTACGTACAACCTATTTCAACTGTGCTCGTCTAAACTTGAAAGTCCAGGAAAAAGTCGCGAGCTCCATAACAAGTGAATACATCGGAATATAGCGGGAAAAAGAAAACTACAGCACTAACCAGCTATTGTGAATTGGCGGACCCGTTTTCACTGATAGTGTTGCCTAGGGTTAAGAAAATAATCTTTAGGTCTCCTCGGTACGAAGTGCCTGGACTTAGATTGTAGTCTCTTAATATTAGATTATTTTCCTCAATTTTTTTTGCTTATTACACTATTATAAAATAAAAAGTCTCAGCTTTCATGTTCGAATTGTTGTGCGCTTTAGTCTTGCAGCATTTCTCTTTGGCTACTTTTTATTTTTGCATGTTGTGTTTTGCCTTTATATAGATGTGCAATTTGGCTATGTTTTTAATGTGTGATGTTGAATATCAATGTATTAATATACAACTGCTGGTAAACCATAAATAAATATAAAGGCCTTAATAGCCTGTTTTCGTGTAGGTACGTATGAAGCTTCCTTTTCGGTTGAAAATCATGATTGGGATGTAAGGGGAGAGGCCTATCATCTTTTTGCTCCAAGTCACCCTCACCTTCCCGTGTGGCGGACTGCCGATATCAAACGAGGTACTGGCCAACCGACGGGTGGCTGTATAACTATAATGATTGAAGGCGCTAGCTACATACCACAAGGTCGATGATGGGCACGCAGCGCAGCGTGTGAGCGAGAAGCTACGCCCTGCGATCCGCCAACCCGCCCTGCCCCGCGTGGCGATGATGGGTTAGCCTCCAGATGTTTGCCCCAAAGGGGCGAACAACTGGAAAGGCCCTATGTCCAGCAGTGGACTGCGATAGGCTGAGCGAGGTGATGCTGATTCCGT
>CM062103.1:40300-65309 GCA_031163375.1 Conogethes punctiferalis | reverse complement strand
GACATGTTGCCAATGGCTCAACCACAATGGCTGGAGGCGAGCGCTAAATCTGACCGCAAACGGGCGAGACAACGGTCGACATCCCTTTGTGGCTTCGTAATACTATATATACTCAATCATACCGTATATTATGAGCTTAGCCTGTGGGTGACTTGATGGATAACCTCACATCACGTTAATCTGACAGAGAACTTTGAGATTTGACGCCTTCCGCCTAGTTTTATCATCGGACACCGTTATACAAGGTGACTTTTTAATCACTATCCAAATTTTTTCTGGGCATTAGGTATCGTTATTAGAGCCTATTTCTGCAAAAATAAATGAAGTTAATATTTTCACAACAAAGTTATTGTCCCGAATCCATTATAAATTTCGCATGGTTACCATTTCATTTCTATCAAAACGATAAATCATTATCAATTGTATTACGAATTATTAAAGGTAAGACGGTATTACCGCGAGTACTACGAAATCCGTTGTCACAGCGACTTGGGTTTCTCTTTCGCTTTCCATCAGGCGTAGGGAAGCCATTATGTCGATCTACTCATCATCATCATCCTAGCCTTTTTCCCGATTGTCTCAGGGTCGGCTTCCCAAACTGAGAGATTTTGGCGAGGGCTAAGCTTTTACACAGAGCGACTGCCATCAGACCTCCGCAACACTTAGGGTAAGCTATACCCATTCTCAGTTTAGGCGTCAGAGTTATGTCGATCTACTATAAAAAAAAATTAAAAGAAACTTTAATCCTTGTGTGTTCTCAATTACTGGCGGTTTATCACGGCTTACACACCCTTACTTCAAACCTTTAAGGGTTGTTTAGGCGGAAACCTATCATAATGTTAGTAAGATACGGAACCTCGAAGCCATCACGTTAATAGAGAGTGGCCGTTAGGATTAGCGGGATAACCCTTAATCCTATGCAATTAGCGGTCAATTTCGCTCGTGATATGTAATTGATTAACCAATGTTGTCTGAATTCAGTAATTTCCTGGAGTATCACCTGTTATATAGGTAATTTAACTAATTTTGCGTTTGAGTAGTGCGAAATTGGTATTAACATTTGAATGTGTGAGTATGTGTGTGGGATTTAAGGGAGCCCACTGTTGGATTGGTCTGGGTGTGTGCTCTGTATAATATGTATGTATTACCAAAAAAAAGTATGTAAGTAAGTTTATCAGTTGTCTAGTACCCATAGTACCTACTATTCAAGCTTCGGCTTAGTTTGGGGCTAGGGGGCGCTGTGAGGCCCAGCGTGGCATGTCTTGGTTTATTTATTTTAGTTATTTATAAACCAATCATTATAATATTACACGAAGAATATGGCATTTCATGTCATTTAAAGCAACAAAAAAAAAATTTGTTATTTTTTGTTGGCTCAAAAGTACTCGTAATTATTTTTCTGGCTGTTCTAAGCAACACCCACATACATCATCTGGTAGGTACCTTATGTACCATAATCCATGGGAAAATTTTACAAAATCCGCGAAAAGCATGGGGAGAAGGGCGAATGTGTGTGCGTACAAGGGCGCATTTTAATCAAAAAATCTCCACAATACACTGCGTTAACCCAAAAACCAATATAAACACTGCAAATCTTGATTAAGCGTGTTATCTGACGATAAACGAGCCCCCAAGCCGGTTTATGAGGTCGTATATTTATTTTTATAAACTCTTTCCGGCGAACGTTTCTTCATACGCATTTTATAACCGAGTTTAACCGGGAGTTTAAATCTTAAATGGAACCTTTCGGAATCTTTATTAAAGCTTACGGAACGAGTAGAAAAATATGGTAAGCAATGTTTTGTACAAAATTGAGCACTTCTTGAATAACATCTCCTGGACGGATGCTTCCAAGTAAACACTTTTTTATTTGTTTAACTTGTTAATCTTACGGGGTATTAAATAATTTTAATGATAGTATTACTGATGTTACTATGAAAACGCCGCTGGCACAGCTAGTTTCAAGATCTATACTTACGAGTATAATAAATCTGTAGAGAAGTCAATTCTGTACATGAACACTCTGTCTGTATGTTCGTTACAGAAACAAAAACTACTGGACGGATTTTGATGACACTTGGTACAATTATTCTTCATACTCCTGGGCAGGTTATAGTATACTTTTGACCACGCTACAATCAATAGAAGCAGGGAAGTGTTGGGAAAACGGAAGAAAATTTAATCTGTATGTTTCATCGCGCATCACGCAAAAACTACTGCATGGAATTAAACGCGGTTTTCACCAATGTATTGCTAGAAGTCTAACTTAAAATTTAGGTACCATTTTATGGAAGTCCGTTATTATTGAAACCCGATATCCACGCTTGCGACGCCGCCGGCACAGCTAGAAATTTAATAATAATACCGTTAAAATCAATGAAAGTTTGTTTAAATAAACCATTTACCAGCTTTCCTGCAATCAAGCAATGTTTCCTAACTTTACAATGTTGCTAGCTAGCGTTTACATCAGATCCCTGATCAGAGAAATCGTTTCCACATAAAATCCTCTCTCGGAACAAAATCACCGATATCCGATTTAGAATCGTGTTACAACAAAGAGTAGACAATCCGTTTTGCATGCGTCCAAATGGGTACATAATATATCCTTTTCACAATGGGTTCCCATCAAACAAGGGGATAAATTGTGCCCATAATGTTGTGTTCGCAATGTTGGTATTGAATTTATGGTCTAACGTTGATCATTGATACTACAAAAGTGATAGATAGCTGCAGTATTAAAGCATCAATAAAAACATTTCCAAGCTTGACTGGCTCAATGGCCCATTTTGTAGTGACCTCTGCCTACTGAGCCAAGGGTCGTAGGTGCGATGCCCGCACAGTACAAACATTTGTGTGCATGCACATGTCTGTTTGTATTGGTCTGGGTGTTTTTTTTTATTAGAAGAGTTTTCAGGATGACCTCGCTCCACCTGATGGTAAGCGATCGTAAGGCCCAAAAGTTAGGTCGACAGGCATACCCATAGAACAAAGCCATTATACCTAACACCCAGGCCAATACAAACAGACATGTTCATGAACACGAATGTATGTACTGTGCGGGAATCGAACCCACGAACCTTGGCTCAGAGGGCAGTCACTACCAAATGAGCCACCGAGGCAGTCAAAGATAAAATAAAAAAATCTTTATAGCGACGTACAAAGAATGTTTATTATTATACGAAACTCGTCTGTCAAATACCCTATTTTTTCCCCATCACGCCGACCCTTACTCCACCATACAATGCAATTATTTCAATGTCCAACCGCGTCGTAAAGTCGAGAAATATAGCCGCTTTGCCTTAATGTCCGATGTTAATTTAATTGAAAATGTCCACTACACTTAGTCGGCTAATGTTTATGGGTGCTTGCTAATCTTAATCGCTGTTGAACGTGTACTAAGCCTGACAGTTACGTATTGTCTAATTACTATAGGTACATAATTATGTTAGTATATGCTTTTTTTTTTATAGTAGCTTGACATAATGGCTTCCTTACGCCTGATGGAAAGCAAAAGAGCAGCCCAAGTCGGTGTAACAACGGGCAAGTAACTTGTCAGTTACCTGTCAGTTGCCACTGCCATGCCGGCCCAACCCTAACCCCCCACGAGCTCCGGAGACCCTACTCACCAGCAGAAACACGACCCGGAGGTCATTTGGCTGCGGTATTCTATAGGGTGGAGGTCCTTCCCCGGACAGGCGGCTCAATTCGAGCGAAGATTCGCTATGCCCTACCTCTCTTAAAGCTTAATGCTTGTAATCTACCTATCATTTCGGATCACATAGATAGATAGATAGATATTCTCTAATAGCTTTTGCCCGCGGCTTCGCTAGCGTTAAATTCGGGTGAATGCTCCATACAAACTTCCACCCTCCATTTTAGGGAAGTGGGTGGTTAGAAAGGGGCAAAAAGTAGCCTATGTTACTCTCCATCCTTTCAACTATATCCACTCAAAAAATCAATTCGTCGCTCCGTGAAAGAAAGACAAACATACAGACAGACACACTTTCCCATTTATAATATTAAGTACTAGCTGTGCTCGCGACTTCGTCCGCGTGGAATAGTTATTTTTTCCCCGTTTTTTTTTTACATTTTCCATTATTCCTTCGCTCCTAATAGCTGCAGCGTGATGTTATATAGCCTAAAGCCTTCCTCGATAAATGGTCTATGCAACACAAAAAGAATTTTTCAATTCGGACCAGTAGTTCCTGAGATTAGCGCGTTCAAACAAACAAACAAACTCTTCAGCTTTATAATATTAGTTAAGATGGATATGCTTGCAATCCAAATATCATTTCATCATCATCAGCCTATTGCAGTCCACTGCTGGACATAGGCCTCTCCAGTTGTTCGCCATTTAGGGCAAACATTTGGAGGATATACCCATAATCGCCACGCTGGGCAGGCGGATTGACGATCGCAGGGCGTAGCTTCTCGCTCCAGTGACGCTGCTGCCCGTCACCGGTCTGCGGTGTTTAGCTACGCCTTCAATTGTGATGGTTATACCACCGCCAGTTGGTTGTCAGCGCTTCATTTGTTATTCGGCAAGATGCACCACGGGCAGATGAGGTTGGCTAGGAGTGAAATGATGATATGCCGCTCCCTTACATCTCCAATATCACTTCGGATGACTTCATCATCATCAGCCTATCGCAATCCACTGATGCACATAGGCGTCTACAGTAGATCGTCACTTTGGTCAAAATCTGAAGGCATTATGCATAATCGCCACTAGGCAGGCGGGTTGGCGATCGCAGGCTTCTCACTCCGCTGACGCTGCTGCCCGTCACCAGGCTGTGATCATGTGGTCAGCTGTGATCAACCTTGGTTCTGAAGGTAGGGGTCACAAATGAACGGGTCAGTCAAAGATCACATCCAATAACCATGAAACTATAAGCATGGAACATGCATCTGCATACAAATAAAATTGCTCATATGATTGTCATGTTATTAAATCCTTGATGAGGGCCCCGGGCCCATAATAAATAGCTTTTTAATTCACCGCCATTCAATTATTCTGACCACCTTAAGGTGTGTTTAAATTAGCGTTGATATGGCACCGAATGCTGTATTAAAATTAGCGTTTTAGAGTTCCACTTGATTGGTGGCATAACCATCACAATTTAAGAGAAGTAGGGCATAGCGAATCTACGCTCGAATTGAGTTGTCCGTCCGGGGAAGGACCTCCACCCTATAGAATACTGCAGTCAAATGACCTCCGGGTCGTGTGTCTGCCGGTGAGTAGGGTTTCCGTAGCTCGTGGGGGGTAGGGTTGGGCCGGCATGGCGGTGGCAACTGACAGGTAACTGATCAGTTACTTGCCCGTTGTAACAGCGACTTTGGCTTCTCTTTCGCTTTCCATCAGGCGCAGGGAAGCCATTATGTCGAGCTACTATAAAAAAAAAGGCGAAGCTACATATCACAGGAAAAAGACGGACAGCAGCGTCGCCGTAGCGAGGAGCTAGGTACGCCCTGCAATCGCCAACCCAAATGCCCAGCGTGGCGATTATGGATGAAGCCTCCAGATATTTTCTCAAAATGGCAAATATCGCAGTCCTCTGCTGGACATAGGCCACTCCGGTTGTTCGCCACTTCGGGAAAACGCCTGGATGTGATACCCATAATCGCCACGCTGGGCAGGCGGGTTAGCGATCGCAGGGCGCAGCTTCTCGCTCCGGTAACGCTGCCGGTCATCGGCCTGTGGTATTTAGCTACACCTTCCATTTGATGGTTATACCGCCAACAGTCAGTTGCCAGAGCCTGGTCCGTTATTCAGCAGGTCGCTTCCATACTCCCTTTCATTCCTCACGTAGTAAAAAGACAAATATGGAACCATTGTCTACTTGAATGGAAGCACACTTGACAAGTATTTTAATTACGATGTCCAGTTATGGAGCGAGTAATGAGAAAGTAAATCAAATCGGTGAATTAACTTTCGTTCAACTTCAAAAAAAAAGTCAACAAAACAGACAGAAGTCAATGACCTGGTAATGTACTACACATTGTATTTTTATATAAGAGTTTTCAGGATGACCTCACTCCACCTGATGGTAAGTGGTCGTGAGTCGTGGATGAGTCGTCCAAATGTTAGGTCGACAGGCACAATAGGGCATACCTACCGCGCCTGTCGCCCTCACCCTGAAGGCCCACTGAGATGCCGTTTCGCGCCCCGCCTAAAGAACCCAGGATTGAAAGAGGAAGGAAACACATAAGTTGCAAGGGCATTCCATGACTTAATGGCACGGGACAGAAACTAGGAACTAAACCTCTTGGTGCGCGCCACTATCGTCTGAATGGTTTGCTACGCAGTCCAGCACGTGTCGTTCGTGAATGGAAAGGAGAGGATGGGATGAGTTGGAATAACACTAAGGTACATTAACCATTGTAGAGACGGTAGAGAACAATAAGACTACTCAAAATAATGACTTCCAAGTTCCAACTGTAAAGGAGCAAGTGACGTAGACATGTAGGAATGTAAGGGAGCAGCCTATCATCTTTTCGCTCCAAGCCAAAATCACGTGGTGCATCTTGCCGAATGACAGGATGTGCTGGCAACCGACGTATAACCATCATAATTGAAGGCGTAGCTAAATACCGCAGACGGATGACGGGCAGCAGCATCACCAGAGCGAGAAGCTACACACTGCGATCGCCAACCCACCTGCCCAGCGTGACGATTATGGGTATATCCTCCAGGTGTTTGCCGGACAACTGGAGAGGCATATCTCCAGCAGTGGACTGCAATAGGCTGATGATGATAAAGTTCCAACTTAATATAGTCTTTTAGCCGCCAACTAGACAAACATGTCACAGTCTGTTGTATGTTAATTAAATAACCAGCCCATATTTCAAATTAAGTGATCGCCCCACGCCCGCTCCCGTTAAAAAGTTATTAATCAAAAAGTGTCGCTTACAACATTTCGGCGTATAATTCAATTTTCGTATCGCGAATTTATTCGGGCATTGGCGAGAATAATTTATTCCTGTCACTCCATAAAACGGCAGGTAATTTCGCTTTTAGATAAACTTCGGTTTTTGGACTTAATTGTGGGTTGGAATGGGATTGTGTTTAACAATTTCACTGTCTAAGTATTTCATCATCCTTAGCCTATCTTAGTCCACTGCTGGACATAGGCCTGTCCAGTTGTTCGCCACTTTGGGCAAACATCTGGAAACTGGGTTGGGTATCGCAGAGCGTAGCCCTCGCTCCGGTGACGCAGCTGCCTGTCATCGGCCTGTGGTATTTAGCTACGCCTTCAATTGTGATGGTTATACCCGCACCAGTCGGTTGCCAGACCCTCGTTGGTTATTCGGCAGGGTGCACCATAAAGCGTACAGTCGAGGATTGCCAACCATCGAGATGATGAGGATGGAATTGCAGTCGGCACTTAAACTAGCTGCACCCCGCCGTGTTACACGCGGTTTCCCGTTCTCGTCGGAATTTTAAGAAAAATAGTAGCATTATGCGTTATTTTGGACCATACACTATTCGCCTGTCAAATTTCATTTAAATCCGTGAAGCCGTTGAGACGTGAAGAAGTAACAAACATACTCACAAACTTTCGCCTTTATATTATTAGTGCGAAGTGTGATAGTGCGATAATATTAGTGCGATAGTGCGATAGTGCGATTAGTGTGATGATATTAGTATGATGTGATGTGAAGTGTGATAGTGTGAATATGAATGTGTTGTGGAGTGTGATGTGATGGAAACACGAACATGTAGACAGGGGACAAACACAAATATCACATGGATGAAAATGATTATTTCAAAAACCCAAAATGCTTCAATAACTATTACTTTCAAACTCTTTATAGATATGTCAACTGTAAACCGTTTGAAGTATACCAATATCTTTCAAGTGACTTGACTCAATAGACTAGTAGGTATATCAAAAGGCCAGAGTTTAAATCTTGAATTAAGATAGGAATTGCTATAACTAATGCATTCCCGTTTCCCTCCCGGGGGAAATACAAAAAGTGCTCTGCGAATACAGACGAAAAATGCATGGATCTTTTTCCAAGCGAATAATATGAGAACGAGATATTATTTTAAAGGCATCCTCATAACGGTTGTCGGTTCTGTATTTCGTCGTATTATCAGTTCGGATGTGTTGAAAAAAATGTTGTTTCGATATTGAAACCTGCAAAGTCCAACCATTTTTTTTGTTATTTTGTTATTTATGTCGATGTCGGATAAAAAAGTACTTACCTATAATTAATCTGTAGAGAGATCTGTCAATTCTGTACATGAAAGTCGAAACATTTTTGTCTGTCTGTCTGTACTCGACGGATTTCAACGAAAGTTGGTACGATTATTATTCTTCATACTCCTGGGCAGCTTATACTTAGTATACTTTTCATCACGCTACGATCAATAGGAGCAGAGCAGTGACGGAAAGCGTTGCGGAAACGGGAGAAATTTTTATCTGTATGTTTGATCGCACATCACGCGAAAACGACTGCATGGAATAAAATGCGGTTTTCACCAATGTATTGCTAGAGGTCTAACTTAACCTTTAGGTAGGTACCATTTTATGGAAATCCGTTATTTTTGAAATCCGATATCCATGCGTGCGGCGCCGCTGGCACAGCTAGTTTAGAAATAAAAAATACGTGTCTATTATTTTTAAATTTATCTAAAAGACGAACTAAATACATTTTACAGCAACAAGCCTATTAGTCAAATACATAGATTCGGAGCAAATTGCATGTGACAGACGGACACACAGACAGACCGAAACGCTAAAAACTAATGACCAGTTAGTTTAACCTTTGCTGTAACAATTGCTGTAATGAGAACACAGAAAAGTTTAAACGCTCAAACTATAATATTCCCATATTAGCAATTACGCTACCAACTTTTAAACCACTGTATTTCGCTTCGCTTTCCACAAAAGCAAGCTTGCATAGTCTAATGCCGTGGCTTTGTCCGTAATACTCGTGCTTTAGTTGGTCGAGGGACGATAAAACTGGAGTGTTATAATATTATCATAATTGCACATTTTAAATAGCAGGGAAATACAAGTTTGTGTTCAGTGTAGAGAACACACAGTAACATAGTTAAAATTATTCATATTTAGTTTGTTGTTTTACTTATGTATGTTATTAGAGTAAGCTATAGGTACTTAGGTTTCCATGTGATGAGGTAAAGAAATAAATAAAAGACTGGCTCGGTGGCTTAATTGGTAGTGACCCCTGCCTTCTTAACCAAGAGTCGTGGGTTCGATTCCCACCCGGGACAAACATTCGTGTGATGAAAACTTGTCTTTGACCCGTGTCTAGGTGTTTATATTTGTATTTAAGTATTTATTTGTGGATTTGTGGTACCTTCGTTGTTCTGATACCCATAACACAAGTGCTTAAGCTACTTACTTTGGGATCGGAGCAATGTATGTGATGTTGTCTGATATTTATTTATTTATTATTTATTTATTTATATCCCAAACTGACTTTCATGTCTGGGTGTTAAGAGACGCCCTCTGTCCTGGACATCTGGTACACCGACGGTACAAAATTAGCGACCAGAAATGTTTGCTTTTCGTTTCCTTTCATTCTTAGGGTTTCGTACGGTAATAGCAAAAACGGAACCTAAATTAAATTAATTGTAAAAATAACGCTCAGCGTGGCGATTATGGGTAGAGTCTCCAGATGTTTGCCCAAAGTGGGGAACAACTAGAGTGGGCTATGTCCAGCAGTGGACTGCGAAAAACTGATAATGGAATAAATAAATAACCCAAGACATGCCACGCTGGGCCACACAGCGCCACCTAGCCCCAAACTAAGCCGAAGCTTGTACTATGGGTACTAGACAACTGATAAACTTACTTATATACTTTTTTTGTAAATAAATACATATCATACATAGAAAACATCCAGACCAATACAAACAGACATGTTCTCATGCAGACAAATGTTTGTACTGTGCGGGGATCGAACCCACAACCCTTGGCTCAGAAGGCAGATACTATCAAATGAGCCACCGAGCCTGTCAAATAATAGGACATCGACTAGATAGATTATCTAAACTAATATTATAAAGAGGAAAGATTTGATTGTTTGTTATCTATAAATTTACACAGAACCCTCTTTACTCGAAACAGGCTCACACTTGACCGACTTTCTTCCTATGATACGTTCGCATTTAAATTAATTCCGACTGTTGCTTTTTCAGATCTCGTTTCCTTCCTCGGCGAGTCAGCTTTAATTTTTTTTTATTCTACCCATTTTATTTTACCCTTAGTTTCGCTGGCTTACTAATTGATTTGTACAAGAAATTGCTGTTTCTCATTTAAAATGCACAAATTATCTTCCTAGGGTTTTCTTGGAAAGACAATAGATTTGTGTTTTTAAAGTGTAGTACGAGTACAAAGTATAAGTATTATTGGCAAACGTTACACTATGTTGAACGGATGCTCCTAGGGGGAGCGACGATTGACTTGTTGGTCTAAGTTTTTGATATGGATAATTTTTTTTTATAGTGGCTCGACATAATGGCTTCCCTACGCCTGATGGAAAGCGAAAGAGAGGTCCAAGTCGCTGTGATAACTGGCAAGTAACTGGTCAGTTACCTGTCAGTTGCCACTGCCATGCCGGCCCAACCCTAGCCCCCCACGAGCTCCGGACACCCTACTCACCAGCAGAAACACGACCCGAAGGTCATTTGGCTGCGGTATTTTATATATTAATATTGTAAGTACATGTAAGGGAGCAATTTTATGGGTATATCCTCCAGATGTTTGCCCTAAGTGGCGAACAACTGAAGAGGCCTATGTCCAGCTGTGGACTGCGATAAGCTGATGGTGATTTAGAAAAGTTCATTATTACTGGTTAATTTAAAAAATGCCATTTTGTCAAAACAATCGTTAAAGCGGAATTGTTTCACAACATTAATATCTGTCTGTCTGTTACGCTTTCCCGCTTTCCCGCTTAAACCTCTAAACCGATTTTGATGAAATTTGAATCTTTAGACCCTGAGAAAGCTACCTTTTATTGCGAAAAAAGGGATGAAGAAACACTTCTGTCACACACCTACATAAACGCGGGCGAAGCCGCGGGCACAGCTAGTATGATATAATTGTTAATATTACATACCATTGAACTCTAAAGAAGCCGCCATCTTTGGATCCCAAACATGTTATTTCACCTTGAAAGTGTTATCTCCTCTCTGCGTTCCCGTCAAAATATTCCTATTATCCAGGATATACTGTCCCCGTACATAACGTGTACAGGGTGTCCAGATAATGAAACTTACCATCGAAATGGCCCATTAAAGCCATATCTCGACCAATAAAATCTAAATTCTATCAGGAAATAGGGTTTTGGCCAAATGCGACGCGCTAGATGGTTTTCCATTTGCAAGCCGGGGTTCGTCATGAGCGGAGCGATTTTATAATCTTACTAATATAGCATTTCTTTGAATGGATGGATGGATGTTTGCTACTACTTCACACAAAAAGTACCGAAAATTGAAATGACTTGAAGTTACTGATAGCTTATCGGTGGCAACTGACAAGTAACTGACCAGTTACTTGCCAGTTGTCACAGCGACTTGGGCTTCTCTTTCGCTTTCCATCAGGCGTAGGGAAGCCATTATGTCGAGCCTTCTTGAATATCAGTTTCTTATTAAGAGGTACATTTCTTTTCCATTGCCATATGAGCCATCGCGCCAGTCACAGCATAGTTAGCTTATCACCTGATGAAAGCGAGAAAAGTAGCCTCAACCGCAATTAAATAGGCAGGTATGAGTTACTTCTCAATGTCGTTGCGATATGCTTCTCCAAGCTTCATGATTTAGTATTGCCTGATGTTTTTATGTCAAACAGCTAATCAGCCCATTGTCATCCTCTGCTAAACGTAGACACACACGTCCTCGTCCCAGTACGTTGTTAGAGCGCATCCTACTCTTTGTTTGACAAGACAAGGTGTCCATTCCAACTCCCTCTTATTCCATCGTTCATCGCAGCACCTGAAGACGTGACTTGCCTATTTCCACTTCAATGTGCAAGTTCAGCACGCAATATTAAATAATAAATAAATAAATGTCTCAAGACATGCCACGCTGGGCCACACATCGCCATCTAGCCCCAAACTAAGCCGTAGCTTGTACTATGGGTACTAGACAACTGATAAACTTACTTAGATACTTTTTTTTTGTAAATAAATACATATTATACCTAGAAAACACCCAGACCAATACAAACAGACATGTTCATGCACACAAATGTTTGTACTGTGCGGGGATCGAACCCACAACTCTTGGCTCAGAAGGCAGAAGGCACTACCAAATGAGCCATCGAGCTTGTCACTTAGGCGTTACTTTAGTTCTTAGGCGGATGACGTCTTTACGGATTTCGAATAAGAAAGAATAAAACGTGCCCTCTCAAATCCTGTGTTCGCTACAAAAGCGATTTTACACAAAACGCTATCAATAAAGCCGCGTGCTTACCGCTCAGCGCTTTGCAAACTAATACACCACAATAATATTAATCCACCAGTAACGGGCTTAAGTTGCTTGCATTCCGTTTTACTATGGTCACTCGGATTATAACCGCAAACGATTATAAGCTTAAACTGTGCTTAAAATAAGGTTGGAAATACTTTCCATAAGTAATGATTTGAATGTGGTCACTTAGATTATGCATACAAGGGAATATCAGCTTAATTATTACTAGTAATAAGGTTGGAAATGGTTCCCGTGTTATGGGATGTAAAGTACCATGTTGTGACGTAAAACATTACCAAAGTGATAGTAATATGTTTTGTTGACTGGTCCAGTGTTGGATATGAGTAAAATGGCGGTGAAATGGATAATTATCTTTTATCTGCTCATCTTCAAGGAAGACTTATGCAGTTATAGCTTTGTCTATGTGATTTTCTGTTCATCTTCTATGATAAATAGCCGATTTCTTCTATGTAGTATTCTATGTATGTGGAAAGTCAATGAAACATGTAGTACACGACAGGTTGACATGGCAGTCGGAATACCTCCTCCTCCCGTGGATGTCGTAGAAGAGGTCTAAGGAAATATCAGGAAACGGGCAGCAGCGTTTACCTGGGTACAAATAAAACCTGCTGCGGTCGCCAACCCGCCTGCCAAGCGTGATGACTAAGGCAAATCCCCTCAATGACAATTACCTTTTGAGGCCTATGTCCAGCAGTGGACGTTTGAAAAAATGAAAAATGAATAGAATAGAATAGAATAGAAATTATTTATTTGGTACACCCAGACCAATACAAACAGACATGTTCATGCACACAAATGTTTGTACTGTGCGGGGAAATGGACACATTAAAAATATTACAAAACATAAGACTATGAACATAAAAAAACAAGGAAATTATCTTAAATCTATGAACTTCTATAAAAAAATAAAAAAGTGAACATAGTAACAAGCACAACAAGTGTACCAAAAAGGTCTCCGCTCAGTATAAGGCCGCGACGGAAGTGACGTCACGGCCACTGGTATTCTGCGGAGGCCAATCAAATTTTATTAACAGTACAAAATAATAGAACATTTAAAACATAAAAAAAAAAAACTTCAAAATATTGAAACAATGGACGGTAGCTAAACAGTAAAAAATAGGTATCTCGCACAAACAAATTATTTACAAGTAATAAAACCACGGCAACATGTACTGAATCACACTTATTGAATAAACATTAACAAAACGAATTATAATAATTTTAATTGTATAATTGAATGTAAGTATGTATATTATCTACTTTACAATATATGTATATATCTATGTATTTATTTATGTATATGATATAGATACACAGAGAATATATATAACAAAATGGAACACAAAATTTTATTCTTTGGTATACTATTATGAATATTTATTATTAATGAGGAAGTAGCCAGAAACTTAATTGGTTTATTATGGATGTATTAATATATTTATTGAATTATTTGTAGGTAAATTTTACGAAACAACTGTATTAGTAATACTGACAAAAAACAAAAAAAAAAAAATGAATTTCTCGATATTAAATCTATTTTTCCCTCTGCATTGTCAATAAATGATTTTTAAATTTAACTTTGAACGTACGAACTGTTATGGAATTTCTGATTGGCGGGGGAATGTTATTCCAACACTTTGTAGCGGAATACTTGTAACTGCCTCTGAACGCCGCGGTTCTGAAAGGGGTACAAATAAGACGATCCCTTATTCGTGAGTGGCGCTGCGTGAACTTTAATTTATCGAAAAGATATGCTGGAGTTTGATTTTTTATAATACCAAATATGAGACTAGCTAAGTGTAAGGAACGTCGTGACTCCATATTTAAGAGTGCACTACTGTTTAAGTATGGAGTCACATGTGCTCTTCGGGGAATTGAAAAACAATATCTAGCGCAAGAATTTTGGACTCGTTGGATAAGTCTCTTGGTCCGCGACAGTAAGCAGCCCCCTATCACCGTATCCGCATAGTTTAGTTTGGATAAAATTAGGGACTCGCAGAGACGTATTCTCGCGTCTACGCTCAGATATTGTCTAATTTGATAGAGCACTTTCAGTCTGAAAAAGCATTGTGTGACTGTGTTCATGACGTGTTTTTCAAACCTTAAGCGACAGTCCATCAAAACCCCCAAATTTCTAGCTTCATCTACTTGTTGAATAATATTATCTTTCAAAATTAGGTGTGGTGTACAGGAATTAATATGCTTAGTTTGCGTCTTTGTACCTATAACTATAAATTTGGTTTTAAGCGGATTAACAACAAGCCCATGCCTCTCCGACCACTTAACTATTTTTTCCAGGTCATCGTTAATAAGTTTTGCGGCCATTACTGTTTCTGCTGGTTTAAATGTCTTATAGATCTGTAAGTCATCTGCGTATAAATGATGTTCGCAGTTTGAAAGGCAATTCGGAAGGTCTGAGGTATAGATCACAAAGAGTATTGGCCCAAGTATAGAGCCTTGAGGTACCCCTCGGTTCACCAAAGACGTAGAAGAGTACTTCTTAGTACCATCTGGGCAGGTAACCTCTACTTTTTGTAACCGGTCAGATAGATAGCTGGTGAACCACTTAATTGTATTTTGGTCGAAGCCATAGTACGCGAGTTTAGCCAAGAGAAGGGAGGTGTTAATGGTCTCAAATGCACGGGTGTAGTCAAGTAAAACCAGGATGGCTCCCTCTCCCACATCTTGGCCAGAAAGCAGATCATCAATGACATCTAGTAATGCGGTTGCTGTACTTCTGCCTACTCTAAAACCGGATTGTTTTTTCGGAAGGATGTTATTATCCTCTATATATTTTCCGACCTGCATACATACTACCCTCTCTAAGATTTTCGACATTAGAGGTAGGATACTAATGGGTATCAATTCATTTAGATTGGTTGGGTTGTTGACTTTAGGGATGGGTTTAATTATAGACTCTTTCCATAGATCTGGAAATATATTAGTTTTAATGGACATATTGATTATACTAGTAATTGTAGCTAATGTACGCGGTAATGTTAATAAGATCATGTCTAATGAAATGCCATCAACGCCAAGAGCATTAGTTTTAATATTTTTTATAATTTTAAGTACAGTTATTTCATCTACAAGTTTAAAACAGAATTCAGAGTTATTGTGACGATTAAAGTGGTAATAAGTTAACTGAGAAATATTAGTATTATTGTGTCCTGGAATTTTAAGTAGATGATTATTAATATTATTTGGATGAGACAGATTATCTGGTAAGTCTGTATGTTTTTGATTGAAATTAACAGTAATTCGTTTAAGGTTCTTCCAAAGTGTACGGGAGTCATTTAAATTTTTATTTACATAGTGCTGAAAATATGCGACCTTTTCTCTATATATGGCTGTAGTTACTATGCTTTTTAATTCCTTATAATATTTCTTATGACATTCTTGTTTAGTACGGCGACTCTTGGCATACGCATTATCCCTTAGTTTCATCATCTGCTTTATAGTGTCTGTTATCCAAGGATAACTTTGGTCTTTCACATACGCTGACTTAATAGGGGCATGTTTATCAAACAAACTTACAAGAAGTGAATTAAATGTAATTATAGAGTCATTTACGCATCCACAAAGAGCACTTTCCCAATCTATAGCGTCTACATCGATGAAGAATTGGTCAAAATTAATTTTCTTTAGAGGTCGGTAATATATCCATCGTGGTACAGTTCTTGGTTTCTTAATATTTAACTCAAATGAAATAAACGCATGCCCACTGAGATCCGGTATGTGATCAACGAAGACTCTGTTGATTCTGGTACTACTGCATACCAAATCCAACAGAGTCTGCGAATGTTCTGTAAAGTGGGTCGGTTGAGTAATGTATTGCGTAAGACTCATACATTGAAAAAAATCTTCCAACTTTTTGCAATTAATGTCACCAACTTTTGAAACATCGATATTAAAGTCGCCCATCAACACAATATGGTCATGTGTAGAGAAAGATCCTACCGAGTCAGTCAGCGCGTCTATAAAAGTATCTACGCATAACCAGGGCGGGCGGTATGCGGTCCCAATAGCGAGTCTAAAGCCATTCACTTTCACACTAATCCACATTTGTTCAACTGATGATGAATGCGGGTGTTCAAGAAGACGCGCGTATATACCGCGCTTCAAATAAAACCCTACTCCTCCGCCTCGCGAGCGCACGCCGGGCGGCACGTTGCAAACGCAAGCAAAACCTCGTGTTACAGCTAGTTTCATATCAACCCTAGCTTTCACAATGAAGTCATCCCCATAAACAAAACGAAACCAATTAGTGAAATAACAAATGATTCGTCTAACCGAACATAATTGTTATTGAAACAGCCTTTCAATGGGGTAACAAATTAGGGGTTGTTACAGGGAGCCCCAAAGGTAGGCATCTGCCCCCGTTCCTATTTATCAATGTATTAAGGCGTGACCCGAATTATTCAATTCACTAATCCCTAGGGATGTGGTTCCCAAAGTTCATTAACTTAACCCGCTAAAAGTGTTTGACCCACTAAAGGGATGTAAGGGTAAAAAGAACCTATCATATTTTTGCTCCAAGCCACCCTCACCTGCCCGTGGTGCATCCTGCCGAATAACAAACGAGGCGCAGGCATCCGACTGGTGGCGGTATAACCATCACAAATGAAAGCTTAGCTAAATACAACAGACCGATGACGGGCAGCAGCGTCACCGGAGCGAGAAACTACGTCCTGTGATCGTCAACCCGCCTGCCCAGCGTGGCGATTATGGGTATATCCTCCAAATGTTTGCCCTAAGTGGTGAACAACTGGAGAGGCCTGTGTCCAGCAGTGGACTGCAATAGGCTGATGATGACGATGATGATGATGATGATGAAAGTAAGAGTCGGGTCACGAATCCAGACAATAGTAGCGCGCACCAAGAGGTTCAGTTCCTCGTTCCTGCCCCGTGCCATTAAGTCATGGAATGCCCTTGCAGCTCAAATGTTTCCCTCCTCTTACAATCCTGGGTTCTTTAGGACGGGGGTGGAACGGGCATCTCAGTGGGCCTTCAGGGTGAGGGCGACAAGCGCGCGGTGGGTTTGCCCTAATGTACCTGCGACCTAATATTTGGACCGCACCAGACCCACCATTAGGTGGAGGGAGGTCATCCTTAACGCCCTTTTTATATAAAAAAAACTAGGCCATTATGGAAATGGCAACTGACAAAATGATTGGATTGGTTACTTGACCATTGCTACAACAACTTGGGCCTCTTTCGCTTTCCATCAGGCGACAGAAGGCCACTCTGCTTTGCTACTATAAAATAAATTGGGGTGGATTTCACCCCCAATCCTCGCTCATCAAAACCGCGAACGAAACATTGAGAACCGCTGCCTGTGAGGAGCAAACTGGGGCATCGAATTTAGTTTTCATAAGGTCAGTTTGCAGCCAAAAGGTTCTAAAGGGTAGTCTTTACAGAGAACTAGGGTCAACTAGGCTTAACCGATCCGTGAGAAATGTGCCCTTTTGGAGATTTCTAGGTAATTAAAATACCTATACATAAAGGTTAAAGTTAAGCAACGCATGTCGCAGTAGATTTTTGGATGGGTGACCGTTCTGGATTAGATAGATTTTCTTTTTTGCACTCCATATAGTTGACTTTAAACTAGATAGATCTGTTTTCAAACGCGAACGGACATTTGTTGGCGGTCTTATCACTTTATGGGGTCGCTTCCAGACAACCTTTGGGTAGAGAAAGGTGAGCTATCAACTGAAATAGAATTTTTGTTATCGCATTCTCACATCCAGGATTTGCCTTTCATCTTTCGTTATTATTGCACAGTAAAATAAATATTATTTAAGTACTAGCAACCTGTTAACACAACGTTATGCATACTTATATTATACTAGCTGTGCCGGCGGCGTCGCACGCGTGGATATCGGGTTTCTAAAATAACGGACTTCCATAAATTGGTACCTTCATTTTAAGTTAGACCTCTTGCAATACATTGGTGAAAACCGCATTCAATTCCATGCAGTAGTTTTTGCGTGATGCGCATTCAAACATACAGATAAAAATTTCTAAAAATATTTTTAAAAAAGTCAACCATTGAGCTAAGCAACCCGAAGATAAAATCTAAGCCTATCGATAAATCTAAGACACAGATGATTTGAGTGGAACATCCGATCAACACAACCACAAACCTGTCACAAAACATATTATGATAAATACCCTTACAGGGATCACTATTTATGATAGAAGGGACAAATGTATGAACGCAATAAAGTAAAGGAAATCTTAGCACAAACAGGCTAAGCCTTATCTACTAAGATGATCAGATAAGACGATTTTTCTGAGGGTATCAGCGTCAACGGGAAAAATCCTCTGGTATTTTGCCAACGCCTTATGTTAATGCGACGCTCAAACATGTAGATATTTATGGGGCGGTGTAAGTTGTGAGATGTAGCGATTTTGAAGTTACAGTTCGCTGTTTGATGTAGACCTTTTTAGTTGATCACCTCTTTAGTCAAACAAAAGGAGAAATTCAATAATTTAAGAATTTAGGTCATCATCATCATCAGCCTATTGCAGTCCACTGCTGGACACAGGCCTCTCCTGTTGCTTGCCACTTAGAGCAAACGTCTGGAGGATATACCCATAATCGCCTCGCTGGGCAGGCGGGTTGGCGATCGCATAACTAGGAGAACTATTCATCTGAGAAAAAAATGATGTTAAAAACCTCAACATCATTTTCAAATACCTATCCATAGATACCCCACACGTATGGGTTTGAAGAAAAAAAATTTTTTGAGTTTCAGTTCCATGTATGGGGAACCCCAAAAATTTTGGTTTTTTTTTCTGATTTTCCTTTAAAATCTTAATGCGGTTAACAGAATACATCTACGTACCAAATTTTAATAATGTAGCTCTTATAGTTTCTGAATAAACTGGCTGTGACATACGGACGGACAGACAGACAGACATGACGAATCTATGTATAAGGGTCCCGTTTTTGCCATTTTGGCTACGGAACCCTAATAAAAACAAGTTATTATGATGAAATATTACAATTTAGGGAATGGTGCCGATGCTAAATCATGAGGAGATAATTCATGATTTCCTAATCTGTTCTAAATATCTGGTACATACATGGCTATGCGTATGTGACACACAAAAAGATTAATGTAAAATGTATGATGCAATAATATAATTAAACTGATACAAGTAGGTGCACAACTGTCTCGCTTCCTCCTATACCTTGCAACGTAAAAAACTGTAGGAAGTGGTTCATCTTACAGATCCAGATTAATTCATAGTGATATACAGGACTTAGCGTAATATGACACAGTAGGCCTGTTTTACTTTGTTCGAACATACTATATTGGGAAGTGGAAACTTAATCATAGCATAGTTGAACCGTCACGCATACAACGTTTATTATGATTAGACTAGTTTGATTCAGTGGGTAACTGATTTAAAAAATATATATCATCATCACCGTCACGTCACGAGCGTCACCGGAGCGAGAAGCTACGCCCTGCGATCGCCAACCCGCCCCTCAATATTAGGCATTAAAGCGGGTGTAAGGAAGCGACCCATCATCTTTTCGCTCCAAGCCACCCTCACCTGCTCGTGATGCATCCTGCCGAATAACAAACGAGGCGCTGGCAACGGACTGGTGGCGGTATAACCATCATGATTAAAGGTGTAGGGTATCTAAATACTACAGGCCGATGACGGGTAGAAGCGTCACCTTAGCGAGAAGCTACGCCCTGCGACCGTCCAGCGTGGCCTCCGTATCCTCCAGATGTTTGCCCTAACTGGCCAACAATTGGAGAGGCCTATGTCCAGCAGTGGACTGTAATAGGCTGATGCCTATCACAGGACATAGGTCGCCCCAGTTGTTTGCCACTTAGGTCAAACATCTGGAGGCTTCACCCATAAGCGCCACGCTGGGCAGGCGGGTTGGCGATTGCAGGGCGTAGCTAGTTATTAGTAATCCAGTTACTTATTCCAAGCAAAGTTTCACTTGTAACAAGTAAATATTTACGGAGCTCAACCCTCTAGTTGTAAAGAACTGAACAAATTTCAAGAGCGTGCCTAAACGGGTCTTGCAGGAATTTAACCTGATTTGACTTTTGGCGCCCTTTCAAGTTATATTGCAGGGGGATTCCTCTGTGCTCTCAAGCCTCGTCTTAATTGGATAGATAATTATAAGGGCTTACTTTTGTCCAATTAAAACGAATAGTGTTAGAGGATAACGGGAATTTGAATGAAAGAAAGTAAAATGTTTATTAGTAATTTGGTAATTTTCAATGATTTTTAGGATAGAAGGGAGCAACCTTTCGCTCAAACCACTCTCACCTGCCCGTGGTGCATCCTGCCGAATAACAAACGAGGCGCTGGCAACCGACTGGTGGCGGTATAACCATCACAATTGAAGGCGTAGCTAAATACCACAGACCGATGACGGGCAGCAGCGTCACCGGAGCGAGAACCTATACCCTGCGATCGCCAATCCGCCCGCTCAGCGTGGCGATTATGGGTATATCCTCCATATGTTTGCCCTAACTGGCGAACAACTGGAGAGGCCTATGTCCCGCAGTGGACTGCAATAGGCGGACGATGACGATGATGATGATGATGATCAAAGGTCCTAACACCATGCTGCCTTGACAACGCCAGCGCAGCCTATAGAATACCGCAGTCAAATGACCTCTGGGTCGTGTTTCTGCCGGTGAGTAGGGTTTCTGGAGCTCGTGGGGGGTTAGAATTGGGCCGGCATGGCGGTGGCAACTGACAGGTAACTGACCAGTTACTTGCCCGTTGTCACAACGACTTGGGCTACTCTTTCATTTTCCATCAGGCGTAAGGAAGCCATTATGTCGAGCCATTATAAAAAAAATGTCCACAAAAGTGAGAAGATCCCTCAAACTCCCCCAGGAGTGACGGGAGCTACCCGAAGGGTCAGCCTAGTCCCGTTCAACGATGATGGCTACCCAACAAATACCTAATCATTTCTATCTTATACTTAGTGCTTGATATAAAGTATTAGCCAACATACTCCCTTTTATCTAGGATTTCTAGAATACAAACTGGAGCGTACAACGAAATAAAACCTGCTTTAAACTTCACAATACCAGCACTGTTGAATCCAAGTGCCCCTTTGGATTGTTCTCTCCAATATCATTACGTATTCCGAGACATAATTCAATAAAGCAACAGAAACATGAAAGGAGAGTCGTCACCACAAAAATGTATCTAGATAGCACAGCCTTCTGTATTTGTTTTACTGCTGAGGATAGCATTGCTGAGGTTTGTTCGCGTGACTTCGATTTTGACCATCTCTTCCGCTGGATGTCATAAAAGACGACTGGAAGAGAAAACCCCCCACGAGCTCCGGAGACCCTACTCACCAGCAGAAACACGACCCGGAGGTCATTTGGCTGCAGTATTCTATAGGGTAGAGGTCGTTCCCCGGACGGGCAGCTCAATACGAGCGAAGATTCGCTATGCCCTACCTCTCTTATCCTATCTCTTAACCAAATGAGAAGACACCCACGTGATGATGGGGATGATGGGGTGGTTTTATTCTAAATCTGGAAACCACACTGACTAGTCATTTGATGTAATTCCTTGGATTGACCAAATTTGAAAATTGGACATTCTATCTAGATATACTTCTGTGGTCGTCACACCCCGACGTCCCCAAACGTCGTTACTGAACAACTCTCGAGTCGGTTCTAAATGTTCGCGAAAAGGTTTAGAACAAAAGCACTCACCGATTCATTATCTTTGTTGCGAGTTGGTGTAAGTCAAAGGTTCCCAAACCGTTGAGCCTAGTCTACCGCCCCCACTTTTTCAATAACTCATAACATATCAGATACTAGCTAACAGCCCTCGCATTGCTTTTGGTATATCGGGTCACAGTATTATTGGAGTATACTTTTCATCACGCTACAATCAATAGGAGCCGAGCAGTGAAAGGAAGTGTTGGGAAAGCGGGTGAAATTTTTATCTGTATGTAAAAACGCACATCACGCGAAAACTAACCAAATAAATAAGGTTTCAATTAATTGTCGTCATTCAATAAACGCGCTAGTCATTCAATTGAATATGAGATTCAACCAGATGACTGCGACAGATACATACTCTCATGAATAGTTCCGCAGATTTATTGATAAACCATTAATATAAAACAAAAGAACGCAATCTATAAATTTTTCTTTATGAAAACGTGGCCACGAATAAACTAGCCGCTTAAAACCACACATTATCTCGTTAATTATTTACATTTCAATTAAGCCATTCAAATTAATTGACAGTCCGGGGGTTAATTACACACTTCTGCTTGACAGCTGTGCTAATGATGACGGAAACATGTTTTTTTTTTAAAGTAGCTCGACATAATGGCTTCCCTACGCCTGATGGAAAGCGAAAGAGATGCCCAAGTCACTGTGACAACGGGCAAGTGATTATATTTATTTACAAAAAAAAGCACGTCTGTACCCATAGTACAAGCTTCGGCTTAGTTTGGGTCTAGGTGGCAATCTATGTCCCAGCGTGGAATGTCTTGAGTTATTTATTTAACTTCATGGTGCAAAAAAGAGTATCTACTTATGTATCTATTACTTATTCATATATATATATATATATGTTTTTTTTATAGTGGCTCGACATAGTTGCTTCCCTACGCCTGATGGAAAGCGAAAGAGAAGCCCTAGTCGCTGTGACAACTGGCAAGTAACTGGTTAGTGCCAGTCAGTCAACCTGTCAGTTGCCACTGCCATGCCGGCCCATCCCTAACCCCCCACGAGCTCCGGAAACCCTACTCACCAGCAGAAACACGACCCGAAGGTCATTTGGCTGCGGTATTTTATATGGTGGAGGTCCTTCCCCGGACGGGCAGCTCAATTCGAGCGAAGATACGCTATGCCCTACCTCTCTGAAAATCTCTCTATTTATTTGACTTAATGGTGCAAAAAAAGAGTATCTATGTATCTATTACTCGTATTATTACACAGATGAAGTTTTCCGAATTGTTACGTCACCCGATATCTTCTCCGCGTCGTTTCAGCTCCACCGCGAACTTTGTTCGAAAGCTATGAGAGAGGACAATAAAGGAGTTTATTGGTTTCTGGGGAATAATTGCGATCGATGTGCGGTCTGAGTGTGGCGAATGTTTGCGGGTTCATAGGATTTTAGGCTTAATTTTTATTGCCTTGCCAATTCCTTTAGCAATTGTCCTCTACCTGGAGGTTGTTTGGAAGAGATCGCTGTTAGCGTTAAGTCCGCCTAAATTGTACCTTCCTGTAATTTCTTCTTATAAGATGCGCTTTCAGGATGACCTCACTCCACCTGACGGTAAGCGGTCGTGAGGTCCAAAAGTTAGGTCGACAGGCATAATAGATCAGACCCATTGCGCCTGTCGCCCTGAAGGCCCACTGAAATACCGTTCAAGCCCCGCCTAAAAAACCCAGGATTGTAAGAGGAAGGAAAAACGTGAACTGGAAGTTAAATGTTTCATCATCGTCATCACCATCAGCCTATTGCAGTCCACTGCTGGACATAGGCCTCTCCAGTTGTTACTTAAGGCAAACATCTGGAGGATATACCCATGATAGCCACGCTAAGCAGACGGGTTGGCAATCGCAGGGCGTAGCTTCTCGCGCCTGTGAAGTAGATGCTTGTAGAGTTTATTACAAATCTAACAATTTTGGCTCTTCATGATATATGATACCTAATTTTTTAACAGTGTAGTGTACGCAATGTGCTCTCGTCTTGGCTACATTTTACATGAATATGTTTTTGAAATGAATTGTTACAAGATCTATTTGCGATAGTCAATATAAGTATGTATAGAGTGAATGTACTTATCTTCTCATGTTCCCTACCATCTGGTGCAATATTATTTATTGCAATATTGATAACTGGTGCTATCAGTTATCTGCAACATACCACATTTATTTAACGTTTTGTACTTTCTGAAATACGACAAATTGTTCATTGTTATGGTCTATTGTAGAGGGAGATAAAACAATATAATAATATCATAGACTAGCTGCTGCCCGCGGCTCTGCCCGCGTGAATATTCGTATAAAACATAGCCTACGTGTTAATCTGATGTACAAACTATATTCCTGTTAAGTTTCATTAAAATCCGTTCAGTAGTTTTTGCGTGAAAGTGGAACAAACATCCATCCATCTATCCAAACAAACTTTCGCGTTTATAATACGAGTAGGAAGGATAGTAGGATGGATAGATATTCTTTAATGCAGAAAATGCAAACATAATACAGAAAGGGTATTACATACATTATGTGGTACAATTTAGGCGGTCTTATTGCTGGTAAGCAATGATATGATGTAAGATTAAAGAGTTAGGGCATAGCGAATCTTCGCTCGTATTTAGCCAACCGTCCGGGGAAGGACCTCCATCCTATAGAATACCGCAGCCAAATGACCTTTTCCCGGTGAGTAGGGATTTCGGAGCTCGTGGGCGGTTAGGGTTGAGCCGGCATGGTGGTGACAACTGACAGGTAACTGACATCATTGTCAAATCGAGTTGGGCCTTTTTTTCGCTTTCCATCAGGCGTAGAGAAG